>OZ010574.1:146263755-146436255 GCA_963932145.1 Acanthosepion lycidas
ACAATTCCTATTTAGGCTAGCAGCTCCCCGAAAATGGCATTTATTGAATTCTGTCTCTTGCAAGATGCACTATTCTCCGGATTCTTGCAAAAGGCGCGAACCTGATTCCACCTGGTCATCTTGTACTTTGTTGTTATTAATATACAACTTTCTACCCTGTGTAGGCAGAGAGAATTAAAAGACAACTTTATAAATCCTTTGATGACTCCTGACTTTAATCCAATTAAATATCTATGGGAAGTATTGAAAGTTCGAATAAATCGTCGATCACCAAAATACCTTCTGGAATTAGGTTGTGTAAGTATTGAAAAATGTTTTGATCAAATATCATCATAAACTTTAGAAAATGATTGCAGCCAGTTATAAACATTAGAGGCTATGATATTTACGATTAATATTGTGAACATTTTTCATTTTTTCTATTTTACATACTGTACGAATAATTTTGCCATTTCCTATTTTGCATAATTCGCCTTTCAAATTTGTTGTATTTAACCTATTGTTCTGAAAATAGTTTTATATTCTTTTTTTCTGTTTATTAACATATAAATATCTGGCATCATCCGGGCATTAGATTCGGAGAAATGGATAAAAATATTCAAAATAGACTGGTGTACGAACAATTTCGTCTTTGATTTTATATATATATATTAAATTCAGAATAACAAAGTAGCAACTAAGTGTTACACCGACAAATCATATTTTAAATTGCATTTATATATTCAGTACAGAAAAATTAACCAAATGAACCACCAAACAATCAAATGGCTCAAACATCGTGGCTTGCTATCTCTCAATTTTTTACCCACATACAAATATATTATATTTCTTATAAGGGTATTTCTGTCGTGCGCAAAAATAGTTCGATATGAATGTTTCCGCATTAAATATTTTGAGTTTAGCATTTAGTTTTGATACTTAAAACTAATTCCATCCGTTTGCTTGTCACAATAATTCAATTTAATCAATTTCCTCCCTCATTTGTTTATCACAATCTTTATTGGTCCATTCTGCTTTTCGTGTCCTGTTGGATGTTCAGCAAATGCATATATAAATTATACACATAAGCTCACACTAATTAAGTCATGAAGATGAAGTAAGTTTGAAACTAAAATGAAAAATGTTGAAGAATTTGTATCGGAAGGTAAAAAGATAAAAATAAAACAAATATGTCAATAAATGCTTGCTGGAATCAACTCGAGTGCACTGTTTTTTAATGAAAGCGTATCTTGATGAAATACATTTTAAGTCTTCTGGCAGATGTTAGTTGATGAACCTGGGAACGAGAAAGAATGACAATATTTTTTCACCAGAGCCTGTCAGCAGTTATATTCAATGTTATGTAATAAAAAAAGCTGCAACCGAAAATATACTAGAGAATCTAGTAACCGAAAGTTTCATAATTTATTCTTACACTTAAATATCGGAAATATAGACAAAACTATCCTAAATAAATTCAAATACACATTTATATTTACAATATTAAAAATGTAAATAACATCTATCTAAACATTGAACATACACACGCACACCAACATAAGCGAGAAGATACTCTTTTCTTTTAACAATTTGTTAGCATAAGTTGAACTTTATATATAAATATCTGCGTTTTAAAGGTTTGGCATTTATATATATATCTGCAGACAGAGAGTTATAAAGTGGACATCTGTTAAAATTTACGCATGATTAAATGCACGTTGAACGCTGAAGAATCCTGAATAATTGATGTTATCTTGGGGAGGCCACCTGCCTATCAGATGAAGCTCATATATATGATACAGTGTTAAATATGCCGGAGAAATGATCGGTTCCATGTACCTTTCCTGTAATTACATAAACTCCTCGTGCTATCCTCTACTTTTTAAAAAGATCCAGGTCAGGAGTAAAATGGAGTAAACTTTCTATATTTTGACTTGAGCTGTCCAGTCTTCAAATTCAGGTAACGATAGTCCAAAGATTAACAGCGTCACAATGGTTGATTTAAATTATTTTCCGCCCTAAAACCGCTTTCTAACAGACGAAGCCTCTCGCAGTTTCGTCTTTATTAACATGGAAAGAGTTAGATGAACAATATTCATTGGGTTCATCTCGTCCTAACCTTCACTGTTAAACCCGACATGATAAGGACATTGTAGCGAGCCACAAACATACCATTCGTAATCAGTTAGTAAGATGTAGGTTCTACACAAAAAGTTTCATCCCATATTCTGTGCTTTATGGAATCGACTCCAATGAGGATGGTTTCACGATCTTTATAATTTTAAAAAGTTTGATGCTAACCGTTATATTCCACACATATCCCAAAACTAGTGTTTTAGTCTGTAACCGTCTATCTCTTTGAATCCAGAGCTATGTAAGAGGTGAATAGCATTGAAAAAACAAACAAACAAACAAAAATATATACAAAAAATAATTAGGAAAAAGTTCCAAAATGAGGATGCAATATTAAACACTGTATATCGTAATGTCGTTTAAGCCGTAGTTTGTAATCTACTGTGAAATTGATGGAGAATCAATCCAGGGTGTACGTAATTATCTGCTTCTTTTATTTCTGCCGCATTGCTCGACGTTCTAAAAATCCAGCAGATTTGTTAACTCTGTCCGCGTATCAATTTTTCCTCATGCTGTAGAGTGAACGGGTATCTGTCCGTTTAAGAAATATATTACAGTGAAAATTCTGCAGACTTTATTTGTCAAACATTAGTAAAAACTTTTGAACACACTCTCTCTACCTCTCTCTCTCTCTCTCTCTCTCTATATATATATATATATATATATATATATATATATATATATATATTCATTTATATACATATGTTCATATATTTTAATGTGTATCTTTATGCATATATATATATATATATATATATACATATACATATATATATATATACATATATACATACATATACATATACACACACATATATATATATGTATATGTATATATATATATATATATATATATATATATATATATATATATGTATATATATATATATATATATATATATACTGCGTGCCAAATTATTACGAGATAACTTTTTTTTAATATTTCAAAAACCGTCCAATTAATTCACACAAACTTTTCACACAATTTTGGCAACACTGAGCTGCACAATCACTGAAATTTTCGTGCTGATTTGCGCAATGTAAACAAACTGGCGCCATATTTGTTATCAGCACTGTGATTTGAGCGTGCTAAATTATTAGAAATGTATAAGAATTTAGTGAAATGATGGGCCGTAAAAGTAATTTAAGTGATGCTAAAAAGAAAATTATGACCTCAGAACTCACAATAGAGTTCTGAGTTAATAGTTTTCTTTTCAGAGGGAAGGTGGCCATTATGATCACATATGCTGATCTACCGGTGTGGACTAAATAAATTGTTCGATTCGACATTCTAACGTATATTGCTTGAGAAAGTCTGGAGCGTACAACGGCCGAACTTTGTGATTATGCCAATAAAGATGAGGAAAATAGCCCGATAGATATAAACAGTTACCATACCTCATCTCGGGGATATAGACGGAGTTATTTTTTTCGTGATGTCACCGAATATTCATTGTCACATTCGTAATGCTCGTTGCAGTAGATACTTTTAAATCGAAGATACAACTATAATTCGCCGTTGAACAATAATGGTGTCAGCTTCTAATATCTCTCGCACTAATATTACTTGCTCAATGATACTTACTGGAATAGTAATCCGTAACGTGATCCGGATAGAGAAATAGTATAGAGAATAGAAAATACCGGTCCGTATGGTAATAGAGTATAGAGTAGGAATAGAGATCCGAGTAGTAACGGAGGATCGACTAGAAACAGCGGCACGCAACTTCCTACTTATGTGTTTCCTCTATGGTCAAGTGATCTATTAATTCAATAATGGGATCGCCTGTGTTTGCTCATTAGCGATCTATGTTCAAACTCAAGTGTCGGCAGCGACACTTTATTCCTATATAACACCTTTTTGAGATGATTTACTCTGGAGTCTCTATTTCTTCAGATTGGGGTCAATATTTAAATCTTCATTTACCGTACCGCTTTGGTTCACTAATATCTGGTGGCGCCGGTAAATAAAATATGTCATACAATATTTCCATCGGTACCTCTTTTCATGTAATTACTTATTCAGTGAATTACTGTTTTATCTGATTAAGGTGTCGCTTATGTTCCCATCTTTGTTCTTGTACCACGTATGTCATTTTGACAATCTGTTTTTTATAACGCCATCTTCCCAGAATTCTTTTCCACGTTGGTACATTTAAAAGAAACACTTTATGACCAGGTCTAAAATATTTATTTATATTATTTTGATTTCTTCATGTTCTCGTCATCCGTTCTAGGAGGATTTTTTTTAAAAAATACAGACTTAATCTTCCTGGCAAGCATCAACTCTGCAGGCGAAATTCCAGATACGGTGTTCTGGTCTGGTGTTATTCTGTGAACACTCAAAAATTGTTGAAGCATTTCTTCATCTGACTCCTCTCCCTTCGACTTTATTAGTGCCCTTTTAAATGTATCAACAAACCGTCCCGCTTGTCCATTTAATCTTGGGTGATAAGGAGAAATTGTAATATGTTCTATTGCTAATGATTTGTAAAAAGAAAAACAACTTAAATTCGGAAGACGTGAATTGAGTCTCGTTATCTGAAACGATAGTCAGGAACACCGAACCTTACAAAAATCTCGTGTAATAAATGTATCTTTACCGCGGTAGTCGGTCTTCCACATTTCAGTATTTCTGGACATTTAATGTAACTATCGACTAAAACTACAAAGTATGTTCCGTTTAACGGCCTTGCAAAGTCGATGTGTATTCTGCACTAAGGCATATCGGTCTTCGGCTAAGGTTGAATTTTGATAGGTGGTAACTTCGCTGTCAAGGTACAACCTCTGCATGAAATTTCATGAAATTTCATGAAATTTTGGATATCTTGATACATTTTTGGTCAGTAATTATAACACCACATTAAGGATTTCATTCTAGAAATTCCTGGATGTCTCATGCAAAATTCTTTTAGCATACGTTTTTACAACAATGCTAGTATCAAAATTCTTTCTATGTACATAAGTACATCATAACATAATGAATATGCATTATTTCCAGCAATATTTTCTTTCAATCTTAACTGCTTCTTCATTTTCATTATAAAGTCGTCTTTAACGGACTTAACTCTTATTTCCTACAATATTATGGGCAGTTCTCTTACAGTATTGTATAATACATTATTAATTTCACTTTCGATCCTTATTGCCACAATTTCTGTGTCTTCAACTGGTTCAGAGAATTTTGGTATTAGGCGAAATAATCAGTCTGAATTATTTGGATGGTAGAAACTCAATTTTATAATTATAATTCAGTAGGATATTTCCTCAGTGTTTCAGTTTATTCGCTGTATGTGTAGTAACACATTTTTTTAATCCATATATGAACAATAATGGACGATGTCCTGTCTGTATTATGAATTCTCTAACATTTATAAATTGGTGAAAATTTCGATAGCAAATATGATTGTCAATGCTTTCTATTCATTCTGGCTGTAGCTTTTTTCACCTGCAATCAATGGTCTTGGAGTATGAGCAATTGGTTTAGTTGTTCCGTCCTCATATTTGTGTAGTATCACTGCTTCGATACCCGAATCACTTGCATCTGATCCAAACCCAACCATTAATTTTGGGTCAAAATGATATAGTGAGAAATTCGATGTTTTCTTAATCTCTTCGAAAACACTTTGACATTTATCTGCCCAATCCCATTCCACATCTTTCCTAAGCAGGTTACTCAGGTTGTACTCTTAATTCGTGCATGTTATATATATATATATATATATATATATATATATATATATATATATATATATATATATATATATATATATAATAAAAAGGCTTAAACACTAATATTCCATGGTCATAATTTATTCCATTGGAATCGTAAATACGATCCAATTCATCAGACCTACAAATTCAAAAAGAAAACAGAAAAAAACCTACTCCGGAAATAAAAATAGAATTTAGAGAGAGTGTAATTATGAGAGTGTGGGACGAATGTTAGTTTATAAGAGAGGGGTTTAACAGAGAGAGTTTTATTTAAAATTAGGTGTGAGTGGAAGGGGGAAAAAGACTGTTGTCGGATGTCTAAAACAGTATAAGGATACACATCGAGGTGACATACGCACACCATGGCCGATCAAATCTTAAAGAAGGAGGGAGAGGTAAGGAAAGAAGTGGTGGGGAAGAAAGATGGGGCGGGTGAAATTAAAATTGCAAGGGACGCTGTGTAATTGAGGAAATTTGACAAAAATAATATCGACTGCAGGTTACAAATCAAATATTATAAACAATAAATATGACGATTATCTAATCTGGCGAGGACCTATATTTTTATGTTCAAAACGCATGCAAAACCACACATGCACAATAACTTATACACGTATATACATACACATCGCCGTGTACCTACATACACACTTACATATATCCATGTACACATACACATATATCCACATATCCACACATACATACACACATACATATACATACACACACACATATATATATATATGATTCAATATCTCAGATACTAAGCGCTTTCTAATAATTGCCGTGCATATGATAAAGAAATAATTACACCTACATATATACACACATACACATACACATACACACACACCTCCATATATATATATATATATATATATATATATATATATATATATATATATATATACATACATATATACATATATATATACATACACATACACACACACATATATATACATATATATATATATATATATATACATACACACACATACATACATATACATGTACACACACATACATACATCCATATATATACATATATACATAGACACACACACACACATGTATATACACACACACATACATATACACAAACATCTACTCGTATACATACATGTATATACTACACACACACACACATATATACATATATATACACATACACACATACATATACATGTACACACACATACACATATAAATACATACACACATACACATACATATACATACATATACATACGCACACATATATACACGTATATCCACCTATACCCTATACACACATTTTCCACATACATATACATAAATACACATTCACCCACATACACATATATACATACACACACATACAAAAACCAGATATATATACGCACACACACACACACACACATATATATATATATATATATATATATATATATATATATATATATGTATATATATATATATATACATATATATACATACAAAAATGTACACACATATACCTACATATACACACATACATCCATAGGCATCCACTCCTTACCCATTTACACACACTTGTACATATGAACATACGCATACATGCGCATAAACATATATACCTAAAACCTTACATTTCTATACAATTAAACAAAAAAAAAACAAAATAAAAAATGTATCCCTATATCTATCCGTTTAGCTATACATACATACACATATACACGAACATCTATACCCACATACACACATATATATACACATACATATATATGGGTACATATATACACCAACACATACGCACACCCACACACATACATATACATACATATATACATATATATATATATATACATATGCACACATCCCTGCATATATATCCTTCTATATATACCTACACCCACATACGTATACATGAATATATACACATACACACACATATCCATACATATACATACATATATATACAAATACACACACCCCTAAATATATACCTACATATACCCGTAGCCAAGTACATACATACATACACATACATACACACACACACACACACATATATATATATATATATATATATATACCCACATACATACAAATACATACATATAAATAAGAATTTAAAAACTAAATAAGTAAAATTTCAACAATTTATATATACACATATACCCACATTCATACAAATACGTACAAATACATACATATAAATTAGAATTTAAGAACTAAGTAAGTAAAATTTCAACAATTTGGGCGTAAAAAAAAAAAAAAAAAAAAAAAAAAAAAACATAGCGCATCACAAAAACATACACAATGATCTATATAGAGATAAACAAAATAAACATAATAGTCATTCCGTTAAAATGTCATGCCCGATGTTTTGAACCAAGATGGAACTGACATAAGTGACAGAAAGTTACAAAACGGTGTTTATGTTTTGAATCTCTTCTTATGTCTACATTTAGAAAATATCTCATTACGAAGATTCAACAGTTCATCTTGATTTTTATCTTTGATAATAAAATTTTTTTCCGCCAAGCACAGATCACACCGATCGCGGAAGTTATTAGGTGTTTTGGCTCTTGATAGGTATCTCCATTTCAAAAGTGGGGTTAACCCCTTATCCACCAGATCCCAGTAGTGTTTGGATAAGGAAGTTTGACTTCTAAGGCATCTATATCTAAATGAGTGTCTATGGTTGTATAGACGCTGCTTCCAATTACCGGCGGATATACCTATATATCTTTTTTTCTCGTTTATATTTTCCTCGGGAAAGATAGTTGCCTCGTATATTACATTTTTGTAGTTACATTTACCCCCGATTGGGCAATGATCTTTATTCCTACAATTGCAGGTAGGGTTACTTGATTGGGTCACATTACAATGGTAGTTTCTAAGTATTCTGCAATTATGGGAAGATATGATTTTCTCCATATTTCTAACTGTTAGAAAATGTGTGTATAGGGTATAGGTGGATATACGTGTATATATGTGTGCGTATGTATATGTATGTATATGTATGTGTATGTGTGTATGTATGTGTGTGTGTATATACATGTGTGTGTGTGTCTATGTATATATGTATATATATGGATGTATGTGTGTGTGTACATGTATATGTATGTATGTGTGTGTATATGTATATATATATATATATATATATATATATATATATATGTATGTATATATATATGTGTGTGTATGTGCATGTATATATATGTATATATGTATGTATATATATATATATATATGGAGGTGTGTGTGTATGTCTATGTGTATGTGTGTATATATGTAGGTGTAATTATTTCTTTATCATATGCGCGGTAATTATTAGAAAGCGCTTAGTATCTGAGATATTGAATCAGATATATGTATATGTGTGTGTATGTATATGTATGTGTGTATGTATGTGTGAATATGTGGATATATGTGTATGTGTACATGGATATATGTAAGTGTGTATGTAGGTACACGGCGATGTGTATGTATATACGTGTATAAGTTATTGTGTATGTGTGGTTTTGCATGCGTTTTGAACATAAAAATATAGGTCCTCGTCATATTTATTGTTTATAATATTTGATTTGTAACCTGCAGTCGATATTATTTTTGTCAAATTTCCTCAATTACACAGCGTCCCTTGCAATTTTAATTTCACCCGCCCCATCTTTCTTCCCCACCACTTCTTTCCTTACCTCTCCCTCCTTCTTTAAGATTTGATCGGCCATGGTGTGTGTATGTCACCTCGATGTGTATCCTTATACTTTTTTAGACATCCGACAACAGTCTTTTTCCCCCTTCCACTCACACCTAATTTTAAATAAAACTCTCTCTGTTAAACCCCTCTCTTATAAACTAACATTCGTCCCACACTCTCATAATTACACTCTCTCTAAATTCTATTTTTATTTCCGGAGTAGGTTTTTTTCTGTTTTCTTTTTTAATTTGTAGGTCTGATGAATTGGATCGTATTTACGATTCCAATGGAATAAATTATGACCATGGAATATTAGTGTTTAAGCCTTTTTATTATATCCTTACTCTGTCCTGGACATTGAGTTCTACCTGGATTTTATCCTCTCGGAAATTTTTTATTCTAAAATATACATGTGTATATATGCACCTGTGGATTTTGCATATATATGTATATTTACCACTAATATTATATATATATATATATATATATATATATATATATATATATATATATATATATATATATATATATGACAGTAATTAGCAAACCCTAAAAATGCTTGTAACTTATTAAATTTGTTGAAGCGGGCATGTCCTTTATTGCGCTCGCTCTTGAAGAATCCGGCGGTCGTCTACCGTTCTCGTCGATAATATTTAAGGCACGACATAAACAATTCGCATTTTCCTTCGCTAATCTTAAAACCATATTCTTTGATTCCCTCAAATAATTTTTTTACATCTTCCGTATGTTGCTTTCAGATCTTCTTTTTAATCAGTACGTCATCCAAACCGGCAAGCATGGTATCCATTATCTGTTAAAATATGTTTAGTGCTACCTTTATTCCGAAAGGAAGTCGGAATTCATATAACTCTCTATGTGTGTTAATTTTTAATAGTTATGAGTACTCTTCGTCAACTAGATTAGCGTCTAACAGGTCCAATTTAGAAAAGCATTTCCCTCCATTCAATTTGGTAAAAATTTCCTCTGGGCTTGGTAACAGTTAATTATGTCGTTTTAAAGTTTCATTTAACCCCGTTGAAAAAAAAGCCGATTTTATTATTACTATTTTTAACGTACCTCTTGGTGATGCCCATTCGGAATAGTTTATTTCTGAAATGACGTCTAATTTTTCTACTCCGTCCAATTAATTTTTAATTGAATCTAATTCCGTAAAAACTACATTCTTTTTGGTTTAAATGTCGGTGTTACATTGTATTTTAACTCAAACTTAGCATTCGCTTTCGGGCATGTCCCTAGACTTTCTGAGAAAATTTCTGGAAAACTCTTTTTTGAATTCATTTTTTTGAATTCTCCATTTGCCTTGTTAGTACTGGTCGTAACAATATGTTTCTTGTTGCGAAAAGTGTGAATTAAAAGGTCCCAAATATCAAATAAAGCAATCCAGCCTGTTCTACACAAATTAACTGTATCCTTTAATACAAACACCACCGCTTTTTGGGGATTTTTTTCGCATGAAAGAAACGTTATGGCTGAATTCACACAAAAAGTTCAATCTCTTTCCTGAGACTCCATACGCAACTTTATCAGACGTCAATAAACTGGGTTTACCCATTTTTCTCCATGTCTGTTCATTCTTTATAGTGATATCAGATCCTGTATCTAGATGCAATTTTATTTTTACATCATTAATTTGTACAAAACAAATTCTCTCTTTTGAGATGCCATGTTAATTTCCTTCTAGGCTTCTTGTTACTCCATGCATTTTTTATGTTCACATACGTTTTATTTTTTATCCATTTTTGTATCTGCACCACGTACGTTTGTGCCCTAATCTTCCACATTCATAGCATTTTTTGTTCTTGACAAAACAACAACTCTTAAAATGCTTACCTCCACAACTATGACAAGTATTAGATATTGACGAGCGTTTATAATCTTTTTTCCTGTTCTGTTAGGAGTTGAAAAGCGTTAATAGACTGTCGGACACTATGTACGTATTGTATTTTTCGTCAATCCTTGCGTTATCGAGTTTTAAATTCCCAATATGTTGACATTCCTCCGCTATTTACAGCTAATTTGGAATTCATTTCAAATGTAGCAAGTATCCTGGATTTTATCTACGTGTTCTTATTAGAAGTTAAACACTGTACGAATATCAGGCATTTAAATAAATCAGGAGTTAATTCATTTAACTTGAATTTTTCACATTCTCGTTTCACGACACTTATTCATCGTCAAACTTTACTAAATTAAGACACTGTCATCGTGTATTAAATAGACAGTTTCTATCACCAAAAATTTTGGTAGTATTACAACAGTCTCATCAAAATTTATCTCTCTTGGTTTTTGGGCAAACTAATAATAAACTTAATAATAACCGAGCTTTCTTTTCGTCATTCCAATTCGAATAATCCCTTTTGAAGATCCCTTCTTATTTTTTATAATAAGCTGGAAAAGTTATACCTTTGTCTGAATTGTATACAAATCCACTGATTGAATTAGCAACATCATCTGGAGTGAATGAATTTGAAGTTCTCCCTTCCATTGTTTTTTTTGTAAATAACTCAAAAGCTGCTCTGGTTGTAGTTGTAATTGTAATTGATGTTCATTTTGCTATTCTTTTTGCTGCAAATGCTGTTCTTGTAATAAATCTATTAATTTGATTTGTCTTTTCTAACATAGGAAAATTACAGCGCTTTATTAATCATGTGTAATTTACAAGTTTTAGCTGAATAATCAGTTTAATTATAGGATAGTGACAAACGGAGCAATTAAGAATTCAAAATAGACTGACCGCCAATAGCGTACGGAGGGAGGTTCAGCGTGAAATAACCAACGATCAGCAGAGGTCGTTGGTTACACGAGGTCCTTCATTACGAACCTGATACCAAATGCAGCCTTTTTCCGGACGTCAAAATAGTCTCTCTGTCTGTTATCTGCGCTCAATGTGGGTCCAAACTGGCCTGCTGGACTATGCTGTTCAAGTGGAAAGTTCCAGCTGCCTCTACTTCAGGATCCATCAGAACTGTTAAAAACATTGATAACTGGTGACACATGAGTCGGAGCATTTTCTCAGTAATTCACGAAGTTACAAATCCTACTTTATCATGACTTCCTTTGGAGGCAACATTGTTGGTGAAAATGGCTACATGACGACTTTTAAAGTCCAGGGTCATGTATACCAGAGAATCGGTTCACTTTTGCTGACTGTAGGCCAGGATTCACAGTTTCTGCAGCTGTATATTCTTGGTGACGACATCAATCAAGCGCAGCGCCGCGTATCAATATCAGAAGCAATACGACCTCGATTAATCTTTGATCTTCAGAAGATGCTCCAGGAACAAAACTACGTTCGCAGTTTTGACGGGTAGCAGACGACTGTGCTGACCGCGCAGTAGCAATAGCATTCGATTGCAAACGATTTCATCGCTGTTTCTCGGTTTCAGTAGCATGTTCAGCAGGAGTTGAATATGCGTTTCTTCTTAGCCGTTGATCCTATGATTAGAATTCTCAGCATCATGCATAGCCGCACTAGAGCAGGCCATACTGCACAGACATTGTGTCCTTTGGTCAGTATCCTCAGCATCACGCATAACAGCATTTGAGCCGTTGATTCCTTTGATTAGCAGTTTCAGCCTCACGCGCAGCAGCAGTTGAAGAGGCGTTTCTTCTCAGGCTTTGATCATTATTTTCAGCTTCGCGCGCAGAAGCGTTCAGGCAGGCTCTTCGGGAAAGCCGATGGCAACTTTCATCTTCGGTCTCAGTGGATCTGAGTGAAGCATTTTGTGACAGGCGAACTGAACATTCTGAACATTCCCTTATTCGCATGGGGAACCAGTCGGCAGCGGTTTTGTGACGTAAGAAACTTTGGGGACATATCTTAAGCAAGTATGAACTGTCAAATGGAATGTGTGCGTAAATACCAGAAGAGAACTTTGAAAGTCTACAGGAATCACTAAGGTCGAATAACTTTAGGAAATTTTGGAAAAATAAGTGTTGAGTAATTAAAAAAAAACAAAAAAAAAACATACTTATTACTACGGTTAATGCAATGCAAAAACTGGCAGGACAATAAAATGATTCAAATGGGAACAGCTATAAAGGACAATGAACGCAATACCTTAAAATTGCTGAGGTAGGCTTTATGCAACGGAAAAGGTAACCTCACTTGAGAGAGATTGAACGCTTGGTCAAGAGAATGGGAATGTGCAAGCAGGGCTGATCGTACAGAAGTAGAAGCAGAGTTACAGAATTAAGAGATAACAACGAGATTAGGGCTGCGTAGGTAATCAGTATGACACGGCGACATTTGATTGGGCGTGTAAAGGGGCTTCCTGCAGACAATGAGCAACTCGAACAGGTATCGCGTTCAGGAGGTCATACGTATGTGCGTGCATCACCGCATGTTTCAGCGCGTGACACATCGCGTGACACAGTGGATGTTGCAATGCCACAGGTACACGCGTTGCTGCACGCGTTGCTGCACGCGTTGCTGCACGCGTTGCTGCACGCGTTGCTGCACGCGCTAATTATCAAGGTCAGCAGCAATCTATGGGCAACGTATGGAGATGTGAATCACGCCCAAACTGCAATGTGCTAGCATTAGAAGTTTGTGTGAAAAAGTAATATTAGGAAATGTCTTAGGTAAATATAAAAAAAACAAAACTTGGTAAATGGACACATAGAGTTGAATAATGAGTGGGTTTATTCGTATGCAGGCAGAATTGTGCCTACATATTGAGTTAACAACATACATCACTGATGTCTTGCAAATGTAAAACTTATTTTAAGTTCGTTACAATTGAGCGGTAAAAATGACGAAAACAGGATGTCCCTGACAAAAGTTATCTTGCTAGAGGCATCATCAAACCTCCTTCCAAAAAATGTTATTTTACATGCCTATTGCCTCGTACACCCGCTCATCGAACACCCCTGCAAATTCTACATGACTGTCTTTTCATTGCGCATCATTTGCGATAGATTTCAACTCTCTAATTTGATTGTACGCTGTTTTTCACAGATATTAAATTTGGCCTTTGATTTTTGTGCAAAGTGTAAAAAATCATATTTTTCGATTTTTCACCTTCAAAGTTGTAATTTTTTCCAGCAAAGAATTATTAGGTTGGTGCAAAAATAATATCGTTTTTTGACGTTAAAAAATACGTCAAAAAACGATGTTATATTTGCACCAACCTAATATCTATCAAACAAAACCAAAAATTCATCGAAATCGGATGAAAACTGAGGAAACGCATAAACAACATCCAATCACACATAAACTCACACCACACCTACCTACAGACATATATATATATATATATATATATATATATATATATATATATATATATATATATATATATAAAATTTATCTATGAAGTCACTATAAAAAATGAAATGAAAATTTGCCGTACTTTGAAAAATACATATGTCCTGTAGAGATATAAAACCTGTTTATAAACTTTCCAGTAGACAAATATTTGAATTTATACAAAACACGCTTATCGAATTCAAAAATAAAATTACCTTTCCCCATACATAATATAATAAAAATGCGTTAATTATTAATCAATATATTTACACCTTCACAACAACTTTCATAAATAAATAAATGATTTACGGATGAGCTAACCTGTGAGCGACGTTTTAGCTTGTCCTTTTTTAGAGATTCTGTTAAACGTTTTACCAACAAATTAATTAAGTTATTCTAATTTATTAACATGGCAAATTTTTACGAAACCGTTTAAACAGATTAAATAGAATTGAACACACTGCAAATTCTACTTTTAAAGCCGGAACTAAAAACGCATTAACCCTACTAGTATGTTAACTAGCTGGAATAATAAACTTCAGTTAGACATTTTTCAGGAAATTTACCAACAACAACAATAGCCACATAAAATACCATTCTCACAACTATATAAAATAAAATCCGCAATTGTAGGATTTTAATTAAGAATACTAAGAATTTACAGTAAACAATATTTACTGACGAATGACCAGCTAAGACCAGTTTTTTTTTTGTTTTTTTTTTTTGTTTTGTTTTGTTTTTCCGGAACACGCGTAAGCAGGGTCTAAGTAAATTTTGACCATGGTTCGAGTGAAATCACTCGGGTTCCCCACGTTAAACCACTGACCTTGTGTCGGATCCTAAATCCAGTTTGGTGGGGGGGGTGCCATATGGATACCACAATTCTCGGAATTTTGGCTGAGATCAAATTGTGGTATCTGTTCTCATCAGATTAATATTGTTTTCCCTGCCTCCTACCTTCCCTTCTTTTTTAACTGAAAGCAAATAATGTATTTTCCTTCTCTTTCTACGTGATGAATACTCCATCATGCATGTGGTAATGACAGGATGTAACGGCGGTGCTTATTAACGAATGGAGGGACAAGCACAAGTATAATACTATAAGATCTCTTACATATTTATACAGATAAATAAATATTTACGATCTCCAGATGAACATAAATTAATTATTGGTTGGATTTCTTAGACTAGGATTTAGATCTGTCACTAATGACATTTTTTTTCCGAATAAGTCTGTGTTTATCCACGTTGCTTCAGCTGATATATTGTTTGAAACTATTACGCAGTTGAAAAAAACTGTTGTTAATACCAGTACAATTAGGTAGTTTGTCTATTTATTTAATACACTGAAATTTCTTAGTGTTTGCTCTTCAACTACAGCAGCTCGCAGTATATTCACAGTGTATAGAAGTGACACTTTAAAAGATGTTTTGTGTAGAAATGATGCTTTTATCGTACAGTTTCTTTAAACGGATATTTTGGCATTTTGATGTTTATAGTCATTTGGTTTTACATGATGCTAAATATGGCAAGTAATAAAAAAGGACATAATATTAAATGCAAAGAAAAAAATGAAGTTAATATTTTGTTCATTATATATGGAATACCACTTGGAAAAGTATATATTGTGCGTATTTTGTCTATAATAAGGCAGAGATAAGTTAGATTCATCAATGATTGGTTCTGTGGAAAAAATGGTGATGTAGTTTTGTAAACGTGTGTTAATAAATGGTAATATTGCTATACATATATTTTCATATTTCTCATTAAAGGGTTATGCTCTTTTTTGATAAGGCTGGCACTGTTGTTATATCCTACGTCGTTGCCGAATGATAAGATATAATTTGAATGTTTATTTAAACGCAAATCTCTTTTGTGTTCCTGGATTTTGATCGCACGAACGACAGACAATGGAAATTTGAAACTGAGAAACATTTTTATGTATTTTTGAGTAGATAATATATCGAATTCTTTTAATAATTTTTGTTGTTTTTTTTTTACATACTCTTTTTAAACATTTTTGTCTAATGAATTTATTATTAGAGATGCATTTTTATGTCAAAATTATGGTCTGTCTCGTTTTGGTCAGCAACTAATTGGTTAATGTGTTCTTGTTTTTAAAATGTTTCTTTTGTGTTCATATAATATAGCCCGATGAAGTCATAAAAAAACGAAACGAGTCACACCGAAACTTTTCCCACATAGTCATATATATTTTCCTCCAATCAATCAATATATATATATATATATATATATATATATATATATATATAAACTTAGTATGCCTCAGAATTATATCCTTCCCTGTGTGCACGTGATAAGCAACCTGATAGAATTAACAAAACATAGACGATTACTCATGTATATTGCGCATCGTATTTTTACGTGGTATTTCAGTTAATGTTATCGGTTATATATAGTATTTAGATTTTCTTACAGAAGGAAAATGTAACAGGCTGCGTTTACTAGTTTCGCACTGTAAACGTTTCTGTGCCGCTATGATTTATGTCGTGTAATTTATAAAGTTTTCTTAAGTAAGACTTGGCGTGTGTATTACTATATATGTGTGCAAATATTCCCCTGGGTCTTGACCTAGACATCAGTCGATTCTTTAAACTAGAGCAAATAAATGGAAAGCTGCGATTAATCGATTAGCGCAGAGGAATGAAGAAATAATTCGCTTAAATCCGTCAGTTGAACCTCCACCCTAGCTGCATTGGCAGTGACATTTGCCGCCAATTCTTCTTGTTTCATTTGTTATCAAGTGTTGGTTGTGTTGAGAAATAACCTCGAGTCACTGGGGAATACTTTCGATTGTACCCATGAAGGGATAACACGTTTAGAAATTTTGAGCAATCAATTTTCTCGATTAGACACACCTGTCTTGTTTTGTATAGATTTCCGCTATTCCACGATATCACACGGTACTGGCAGATACTTCATCGATAAGAGTTACCGTAATTATAGTAATTTCATTTTAGATTTTGCCGATTTATAGACGTCTGGCACTATTACGTCTATGATATTTTTTTTACGTTCGTTAGTATGTTATTTTAATGTTGCTTTTAAATTCTTGAAAAATGTGTGCATATCATACTTTAGAAAGGCTTACGATGAATTAAAATAAAGTAATCAGAAGGCAATATAGTGGAAAAAAAAGCTGTAGCCACATATCACCTCATGTACCCTTCATTATGAATTCTTTTTGTTAATGCTGTAAATAATTATTTGACGGATACCAAACGGTTTACCCCATTTCAATTCTTGCAACAATCCTTTATCTTCTCTCTGTAGTAAATTTTCAGGATAAAAATAAGATAATCGAGTGAAGATTTTTATTCCATGCTTTGCAAATGGAATTGCATATACAGTCAACGACAAAATTATTCGTACACCTGTCAATTTTTAATATTTGTATCCATTTCTCAGAAACAAATACCCGCATGATGTTAGGTTTTTGTTATATGTTAATAAGCAGAAAAACGGAAAATAAGACACAATTTTCCGAACAATAAGTTGAATGTAACCAATTTGACATTCAAAATATGAAAAAAAAAATTATTCATACAGTATGAAAAATAGAAAAAAAAAAAAAAAAAATATATATATATATATATATATATATATATATATATATATATATATGACGTCCCCCGGTGTCGCTGCGCCAAATGTGACGTCTGCCTGGCTGCGTCCGTCGTGCTATCCTATCTTGTGACGACCAACTGGCTTGGTATTGGTCGCGGCACCGAATGTGACGTTCTAACCTTTTGGTGATTCGGATGGGAATCTGGTTAGATTCGGTATCAGCCTTGTCGTTCCCAGCTCGCCTGCAACGTCTGGTTACCAAAGTAACTGTTTTGATTTCCAGTCTAACCTACCCACGTTGTGATTTGATCTTAGGCAGACGAAATCAATTCTGTCGCCGGGCCGTAATGCAAGCCTAGTTCGATCAAGGGCAACACCGCACAAGTATAAGTAAAATAAAATAATAACTCGAAAAGTTCAAATGTGTTAAAAAAGGGTAACAATATTTTATATATGGTTGCTGAATACGGAACTGCGTCTTCTTCCCAACCCGCTATATGGATTTGTGACACTTTGTGTTTGTTAAGCGAGTCTTAACATCTTAAGTTGTTTGTTCTTTAAGAAACTGGTTCTTGGTGTATCTTCAGGCGATATTCGTAAAACGTGTTTTGGTGGTGTGAGTCTAAGTCGTTCTTCAAAAATAAATTGTTCTTGGCTAGAATTTGAGTTCGGAATTGCGTGAATCTTAGTCAGCTTCTGCGAGGCGGCTCTTCAGAGCTCTCAGCTCACTGCAACTGCTTGACTGTCTCCAAACCAACTGCGAACTTCACTCAACTTAACTGGAACTCGAACTGAACTTAACTCTTATATGGACGCCAACCAAAACCGGGGTGGTCTTGTCGTGGTTTGAGGTTCCTTGATAATTCTAAACCCACAATCCACTTCTTTGTCTTCGGTCAGGAAAATTTTATTATTTTCCATTTCTGGAAGTCTTTCGTCTTCCCACCTTCTTCTGTATATCACCATGCCCTCAGAGGGTGTCAACGGGTTTCCCCTCTCTCTCACAGTAGCATCTCACACCTATCCCTTCAGGGTGAGCAACAGGCCTCTCCTCCTTCTTCACATGATTACCTCCGTCCAACGCTCATGCCACTATTCAGCCAATGGACGCTCAGCAGCGTGGGTGTGGCCAGACTAGCCTCGGTTTAAAAAATCTTGCTCAAAGAAAAAAAATTTATCTTCCCTTTTTTTTTTCTTTTCTTTCTTTTCTTCGAGGAGACCTACACCTCTTATCTTAACCGAATCACCTGGAATTCGTCAATCAAATTTTTGCCAGCATCAAGTGGGTGGCCATTTGGACGTATTTGCATTATTGGTGCCAGTTACTGATCCGATAAAATAGTTTCGCTATCATAGCCAGCCTTGACGATAAACAGATTCTCCTCTCAATGATATTCTGCATATAGAGAAAGGCTTACCCTTTCCTTCATGGTGGTCAGCGGACACTTTTGTTTTTCTCGGACAGTGCGTGCTTAATTAATTTTTATTTTTATCTCTTTAGAATTCTGCGGGAGGTAACTTGTCCAACTTGAAAATTCCCTTTACGTTTGCCATGGGCAGATTGGACATATCTTACTCGCCTCCCCGTAACATAAATCAGATTAAATTCTGTGTTTTACTTTCTCGACAATGGAAATAAAAATCTTACCACTTTTCCTTGTCAGAAAAATAACACCGCTTAGTGTCCATTTGGTGATGGCCTCTTATCACCTAAATTTAATTCTCGCCTTTCTTTTTTCTTCTTTCTTTTAGCGACGTAAATAATGCCACAGTATATATATACATAGATAGATAGATAGATAGATAGATAGATAGATAGATCATTTTTTGTGTATATATATGAATGTGTATATATGCAGATATATAATGTGTATATATATAATATATATGTGTATATATAGATATGTAATATATATGTGTGCATATAATACATATTGGTTTGTGTGTGTGTTTGCATATATATGCGTTCCTGAAAAATTTTAACCCTTCTATCTGAGCCACTGAGTCAAAATTGTAAGTAATTTGTATGTAATGTTTCACGGTACATATAAAAATAATTTCAAATGCTTACCCACCGTCATTCCCTCATTTTTCTCTACCACCGGGGTAGGGTTAAAAGAAATTAAATCAAAACTGGACAAAATGGAACTTGGGATGGTTTTTCCAAAATTTGGATCCAAATGTACAACGTCTCACTGGAAACGGTTTTGGAGAAGATAATGAAAATTCAACAAGTAACTTAACAGAACATATTTGGAATAATAATTGCAGGTGAAATATGTCATCAAATAAATATATTTCACAGGAAGCATGACATTCTTTAATATTAATCCCTCGATGTATTTTAAAATATTTTTCCCTGCAAATTCTAGTCTTACATTTTATTTGAATTAAATTCATGTTTAATATATGGGAATGTAATAAAATGACAAACAGAACAATGAAACGAAATATTTTTGATTTGTTTTCATAATTTCCAGTTTCTTTCTTTAACAGAAATATTTAGGAATCCACTTGTTTTCAAATGTCATAATGCGTTTCGGTTATATTTGTGTTACAATTTCGGACAAGTAGATTTTCGCCGCATGTTATCAGTGTGGGCCATGGTAGAAAGAACTGCGTTTGATTAATAGCCTGTCTTCATGTATTTTCGCAAGAAAGCCTAAATAGAAATCAAGTGAGGAATAATTGAAAGTGAAAATTCAATATTTCAATCGCAGACTGTACTCAGTAATCATCAGTTAATTGGGGAGGAGGTATATGATTGCGAGAAAACTAATCGATGGCCGGAATTTAACGACCATACTGGCCTTTGCACCAATGTGAAATGTTTGGTCGGTTGAAAAATTTACTCTAGTTCAAACAGCAAAGAAGATAAAAAAAGCAATTATTCCTTTTTAAAATATCGATTTCATTTAAATTTCAGATTACGTGAAGGAAATGCGTGCTTGACTATCGTGTATTATGAAACAATTCATTTGTATTAAATTTTATCCAGTTTTTACAAATATGATGAGGCTTTAATCGTTTTTAAAAATTGCTTGATTAGTTGAAGTCCGGTTGAAAAACTCTTTATATGAAATGATATGTACGCCATTCAATTATTTGATTTGAAACACTACACAACGAAAACCAATTATAGTGTATTGATTTAAATTAAGTCAATATGAACTTGTTAGACACTGGTTACTGAGATATAGTCTTAGTTTTACAAATGTTTTAAAATAACGAGTTTTTGTTTAAACCCAAATATTAATAAACCAATATTTTCTTAGATTAAACGAATACATCTTTCTGTAATTTCTGTCTGAATTT
Source organism: Acanthosepion lycidas (assembly GCA_963932145.1). Lineage (NCBI taxonomy): Eukaryota > Metazoa > Mollusca > Cephalopoda > Sepiida > Sepiidae > Acanthosepion > Acanthosepion lycidas. The sequence goes on from OZ010574.1 coordinate 146,285,424, forward strand.
CTGTGATGTGGTGTTAAGATCTCTTAGGCTATTTACATACTGGTCATTGATCTCATTTTTGTTGTTCTTGTTATCACAACCCGGATCGACTTAGACATAATGAACGCAAAAGAACCGGAAGTTGTGATAATAACAAACCTAAGGATAGTGGTCCCCATGTAAAAGTTATAAATAATTATTTCTGTATAGTGCGTAAATAAATAAAAAATTAAGGAAGTCTGATCAACCTTGAAATGATTTACGATTAATCCACTATAGGTGCTAAGAGAAAATATAAACAGCAGTAATTCAGGGTGTATTCCTAACAAGAATGAAGGGTATTTTAGTTTTTGCTGCAATGTTAATTCGAGAACATTGGCAGATTTATAGTCTTAAGATTTTCTTTGTCTTTAATGCTATCTTAACAATATATGCTATGAAATATTTTGAAATATTCCAAAGGATAATTGAGGGTAATATTGGAAATATAGTCAAAATAACGCAAAACAATGGATTGAAAATATATGCAAGATATAAAGCGTAGTTCAGCCAGTGTGTAGGGATGTCACAGTGACGCAGATGTATGGATTCAAATATAATGTTTACTCAAAGATGATAGAATGTGAAAAGCATAATCGCACGCAGAATGTAATTGCAACTTATATTTTTTCGAATCGATTAATTGGCTAAAGTTTAAATTTATTAAGTAAATGTAAAAACCGAAATAAAAAGTGCGAGAATAATTTATATAAGCCGTATAAATTATGTTAGAAATGAAATAAAAGCATTATGCATAAGGCTCTTAATTCTAGCTTCAAGATTACCCCATGTGTAAAAAACCCTACATAATTGAAACTTTGCTTTATGAGTGTCTTGATAAAATAATATAAGTCTAATATAAGTCTATTCCTGATCCGATAAATACAAATTAAGAAAATGACTAATAATAACTGAATATTCCAAAGAATAAGAAACGAGATATCACTGTTCATGTACAGCAGAATGGGTACAATCGGTCACCTTAATTGTTTTATGTTAGACATTCTGTAAAATATTTGCTGATCAACGCATAAGTGAAGAAGGTAGAAAGAAACAACGATCAGAAATACCGTGATCAAGAAATAAAAATAAGGAAAAATTAGTCGGACAACTAAAAATGTAAATAATATTTTATCTTAGGATAAAAAAAATTATCGCAAAGAAAAAATTGCAAAAGTCTAGTTGAGATTATAGATAGAAAATTTGAGAAAATCAGGACAATCTATATGAAATATGAACAGGTTTTCGGGAGTAAAACAAGGTCTAGAACAACTGCCATTAGTAGCGAGCTGAAAATAGTGGGACAAAATTCAACAATCAGAAAGAAAACTCAATGTACAGGATGCGATTAATAAATTGTCGCCTTATTATATTTTTAATTTCGCACATATGCGTTGTTTGTTTATAAATTTGTCGACTGTACATTACAATATGGTCAGTTGAACACCGTCTGTGAGCAAAAGAACACCCTGACACAATTCAGTGTGCCACAAGTTTGGAAATGGCATACTACACTGCTTGGTATTCGCGCCGGAAGCTCAAATACGAACATTTCCGAGTGTTTCTGTGTCAATCTGACGACAGTGCAAAGTGTTCGGAAAGAGTAGGATGATATATCAAGTCAACATCATGGTGTTTGGAGTGATCACTAGTGATGTCAACGTTATGCCTCAATTTATCTTCCCACGGGGCCCCAGACACCACAAGGAGGCCTGCGTTAAGTACCTTGAGGAGGTAGTGCTGCCCTGGGTCAAGAAGGTGGCTGCTAGAAGACCCTATGTCCAGCAAAATCACTCTGAACACTGCCACACAAGCAGGAGAACCCAGTCATGGCTGACAGAGAATTTCTACGACCATATCCCCGATTACATCTGGCCACAAATCTCCCCAGAGAAACTGTCTTAATTATCTGTGGGGCGCATTTGAGCGAAAGACCAAAAATAACGCCAAAGATGGTGATAAGGCAAGGATTGTAGCGTAATTCATCAACTTAAACAAGAATATCTCCAGAAGAGAAGCTGGTGATGATATCGATTTTACTGAATAAATCTACTCTTTAATAATGCACGATATTTTTGTTTAATTTTTGTAAATATATCTGTTGAATGAAATGTGAGGCTTACTTTCATTTTTGCGTAATTTGGACGACAAATTTTCCATGACACCTTTCAAGTGAACCAAATGATTTAGCATGGACCCTGCTTTATACATTTCGGGTAACCGATTAGAAAACACAACAGCATTTAGTGAAAGGTAATATGAGTTTATAATATACACAACAAGAGAGAGTGCGCCAAAAGTGCGTACATGTTTACAGAATTAATATCATTCACGAATTCAAAGCGTTAGAAAAGTTTAAAATCTGGAACAAACAACTATATTTCAATTAGCAAGTATATGTGAAAACAAAGTAGAAAATTTAAATGTTTATTTCCGTCTGTGCATCGTTCAAGGCTACAGACTGATTACTTTTTTCTAAAAATATCATTCAATTAAACTGATTAAGTAAAAGCAAGAAGTATAAGGATGTTAGTCCAGACTGAAATAAGAGTATATATCTTACAAATGGCTACAGATACTTTATCCACAACTATCCGAAGTATATTGTTCCTTGGGTAATTGGACAACATTTTCTCAAGTCGAAATTACGTAAGAAGCAATTCGAATTTTCGGTTATTCACTGATTTCAAGATCAAAATGTTAGTGAAATTTCTGATCGGCTCGTCTTTTTGAAAAGTACCGACATATCAAAAAAGAGTTTCTCAGTTATTCTGAGTGCCTTCAAAGTACAGAATATTAAAATATCTATAATTCGTGAAGAATACAACTATTTGTCAAACCTTTCAGAGCGGGTGGTATCTATAGTTATTTCCCATTAAAGAAAGCTGATATATTTTTATTTGATTTTGTTGATGTTCAAATTTCTCACGCATAGATCAAAGACAATTTCGGATAATTAATTCAATCTGTAGAAATCTCGAAACAAACTGGTCTAAATAACCCTAAAGAAAACTGGTGATACCGGAGACTGATAGAAACAGGCATGAACAAAAATTATATAACATTTACAGAGGCAATGTTTAAATAAGATAAATGTAACATTTATGAAAATATTGGAATTATAAGAACATTGTAGAAACAAATATCTAACAGAATAAGGATGTAGAAACTGAGTGGTTCAAGCTTTTAGAAATATTGATATAAAGGAGGAAAATAAAAGTATAACACTTTCTCTTGTAGAAAATGTGGCAGGAGAGGAAAGGCGTATTACAAAGGTGACAAGAATTAAAATATCATGCATCATGTATTATGGAAATAAACTGATCACAGACTAGTTAGATTCCTTCCAAAAAGCATTAAATATATCTTTCAGGCTAACTCATTTGATTCGCTCATGTCCTTACAATTAAATAAATAATATGCTGAAGTGAGTATGCCTGCTTCACTTTTTAATTTATATTATATTTAATTTATATTTATATTATATTTTTATTTATAGATCTCCCTGATAAATCTACGCTTACTACTTATTTGTTTCGTTGTTTTTATGAAGGAAATAATTTAGAATTCAGATAGTTATGATAGACTTTCTGTCGAAGAATCTCCTCTCATATTCAAAGGCTACTCTCGCTCGCCATTGACATTGCGTTGAATATATCCTCTGTAGGAAAGGACGTTTAAAGGATGAGTTGATTTTTTTATTTTTTTTATTTTTTTTTTCATTGAAAACTTCTCTCATTAAAATAAGCACAATCGAACGAAGTTTCGCGAAATGAGTTATTTTTTTTGTTTCCAGTATAGTTGCAATGACAGCTGAAACATCCCCCACTTCAATTTATATGCAATCCATACAGATGAAAATTGATATTTCTTCCTAATCAATCACGTAGATTTCGCGATCTCATCTATCATTCCTGTTTGCGTCAACACCATTATTAATTTGTGAAATTTTTCCCTACTTCTTTGTATAAAAGCATAAACTATTTAGGGAGGAACGTAATTATAGACATTCATATATGTTCATACAATTCGTTAAATACATCTGTTCGATGCGCTGACAATCATCATCAGCCATGTTATTTAGCCGAGGACCTTTAACACATTAAACCACTTGTCGGGTGACGACTACAAATATTATAGTGTATAGCTCTCTTAGCTCATTGCAACTCATCAGACATTTATAGTCGAATTACGAGCAATTTCTGGTTAAACAGCATCTTCACTCTTCCGTAAAAAAAGTAAACGCAACAACCCTTTTCTCTGCAACTCTGTATAATAGTATAAACTGATTCATGTGTAAGAATCTCATTAACTAGACTCAAACTTATTACATAATGTTTTTTCAAAACATCTTTTTTAATATAACTTCAGGTGACCGAATACAATTGTTACAGTAGACATAATTACCAATACTGGAAAATTATTTTTTTATTGTATATCTCTCTTTTAAGAATTCAACACATTAATGCGAATGCATCAATACATAGGGAGGCTGGGAAGTATTCAGACAATGTTGTTTATTTTAAATTATTTTGACAAAGTGGACGATATTTATATTTGCAATATTTTGAAGAAACAGTATTTTACATGAATGTACTATTGAATAAAGTTTTTTTGATGATGACCAGCAACATTAAAAAACATTAACGAATATGAAGTGATTTATAATTTTATTGCATACGCTATTTCCAGTAAATATTATTCTGTTTCTCCTTTTTTTATTTTTCTATGAAGTTCCAAATCTTTGCAACTATAACTTTCTTTCGAGACACTTGACAGGAAATACATCGACCACATTAAATGAATCTCTTTCTTTAGTCGAACAGTTAACCCTATGAATTCCCTATATTTAAACAATGTTATTAATATAATGCATATTTCCTTCAGTTTTTATTGCCAAGAGAATAATATTCAAATATATACCTAAACCTCAAATACTCTTTGGATTTACTGCACTTTTAGATATTCTAAAATCATGTTTTTAGACATCATTAAGACCATATATTTACTTGTTCCGAATTTTTCTGATTTCTCGACCTCTCTCTGTTTAGAATTTCCACAATGTCCAGAAATTTTCCCAGAATTAAATAGTTTGTTCGACATTTTAGGCTATATATTTCTTAATTTGAAATCCTTATATATTTAAGGATTTTAAATTGTATAAATATTGATAAGCGTACTAGTAGATGTAACGGGAATATTTTGAACAAACTGTAAGTTGCATCGAAAATTTAGACCAGCAATCGAGTTATTATAAATAGTTCTAACAAATAGTTATTCATATGATATATATCACATTTAAATATAAGATATTCTGAAATACTTACAAAATGTTTTATTAAAAATTAATTTTATTGTAAAATAGCAATTCATTTTGTTTGTATGATGCATGATTCCGGAAATTGTTATTCAAGAATTAAACGGATACAGCTGTTAGAATATCACTTTAATATCTTATTTATCCACTCCCAATAATATATAAGAAAATATTTTCATATTTGAAATGAAATATGGCTCCACTCATATCAAAAGAAATCCTTTCTATCATGCATTCAAAAACGGTTCAGTAAAGTAATTTCGAAATAAATATTGCATCGTTTAACTGTAATTAAATAATTAACTGTAATTTATAATTAAAACTTAAATAATAAATAATGAAATTATATATATCAGTGAAAAAGCGGGAATTAAATAGGATATATAATATAATCTAAAATCGTCGTACTTATACGTTGAACAGTGACAAGATGGATTGTGATCAAATTAGTTTGTCATCAAATTAGTTTATTCAACATTTAATTTGAAGTATAGAAAGAAGTTCTGTGCGGATCCAATTAATAAGACACACATTTATAATTTTAATTCTAAATGTAGACATCGATAAGTGTTAAATAGAGAAACGATTATGAAAACATTAATGGAAGCAACCCTAATAATTAAATGCAGTGTTTTGAAAATGTAAGAATATTGAAATTTATCAACAAATGCAATAACTTGTTTAGTTCAGTTATTGTTTTAATTAATTGACGACAGTTATGATGAATTCGATAAATTTCATATCTTTATAGCGTTTTGTGTGACACTCATTATCGATATGGCCATGTCAATGTGGTGGATTGTGTGTGTGTGTGTCTCTCTCTCTCTCTCTCTCTCTCTCCCTGTTATAGTAGAACACACCTATTCTATAGTTAATAGACTCTCCCACCTATAATATGTAGGAGTAGTAGGAGTCGCTCAGTGGGTCGGTCAGTCAGTTGATGCCGGACGACCGTTAGTCAGATACTAAAGTATCAGCGACAACAATTAAATTTACTCTGCGTTATACCTATTATATCAAGTTCCTAACGTTTTGTACGTCGTACCTATTTTAGGACCGACTTAGTACAAATACAAGCCTCCACTGTGATATCACTCCATAACACATTTGGCGAAGAGGGATTAGAATTCATTCGGTGAAAATAAAATTTCGTACGCCATAACACACTTGGCGACGAGGATTCGAACTCATACGGAGGAAGAAAAATTTTCACCCGCCATGACACACTTGGAGACGACGGATTCGGTGAAAAAAAATAAGTCGTTCGCCATAACACACTTGGCGACGAAGTATTCGGATTCATACGTTGGAAGAAAAAAAAGAATTCACCCGCCATAACAAATTTGGCGAAGGGATTCGGATTCATACGGTGGAAGAGAAAAAAAAATTCGTTCGCTACAGTATAATTTGGCGAAAGGATTCGGATTCATACGGCGGAAGAAAAAAAAATTCGCTCGCCACAACATTTGGTGACGAAATTCGTACTCATACGGAGGAAAAAAAAAATTTGCTCGTCACAATTATTTCGGCGACAAAATCTCGGATTCACATTTAAAAAAAAAAAAAAAAAAACTTGGCAAAGTTTTTCGAAAGACAAGACGTCAAATTATTGAAGAAAAAATCTGTCGTATTCTCAACTGAGAAAGTAATTTTTTTCTCGATAAGACAGTTTTCTCAAATAGGTCACGATTTGCAAATTCGTTAGGACCCCACTCTACAATATTTAAGCATTGTGTAAACTTTTTGCGAAGATGGAGGAATGCAAAAATAGATTCCAGGAATTTTTTAAGTTCCAGTCGGAACAACAGATGACAATATTAGAGCAACAGAGAACATTACAGATGCAACTACAGGAGGAAACTTTTAATAGACAAATGCAGTTTCAACGAGAAATGGAACAGATGCATAAGGAGTTTCAAAACAAAATTCTGCATATAACTGAGAAGAGGAAAGAGAAAAATCTACAAAATGTTTCTTTCCCAGAGAATACAAGATGGAATTCAATTGAAATATTCACGTACAGTCCAGAGGATGAGATAACTTTTGAAGAGTATTATAGAAAATATACGGACGTGTATAACGAGGACTGCCACTCGTGGTCAGAAGGAAAGAAGTTTAGACTTCTTCTAAGCAAGTTAGGAACTGCTGAGCATAACAAATTGGTAAACTACATTTTAGCGAAAAAAACTAGCGAGTTGACATTTACCGAGGCGGTAAATATATTAAGTGAATTATTTAGTAAAAATACATCTTTGTTTCACAAGGGGTGGAAATGTTTGAATCTGATGAAAGATGAAGAACAAGACTATATAACGTACGCAACCAATGTGAATAAACATTGTGAATAATTCAAGCTAGCAGAGTTAAGCTCTGACAATTTTCAGTGCTTAGTGCTTGTTCAAGGTCTGGTATCGGAAAGAGACGCAGAGTTGAGAAAATTCGTCCTGACAAAATTAGAAAACGAACCAAGGATTTCGATACAGAAGTTGGCAGAAGTTGCGCAAGATATGCTAGAGTAAAGAAAGATTCGAAAAAGATAGAACAGTCTGGCGTTTTGCATGTAACTAAAATACGCTACAAAAAAGAAAATCAGTCTACCATAAAGAATTCTAAAATTCCGGATTATCAAACAAAAGTGAAATACCAGAGAAAAATAAACAAAAACTCCCGAAGGCATGTTTTGCGGTGAACCTCACTGGTACAGATATTGCAATTTTAGGAATAAAAAATGTTTCAACTGTAAAAGAGTGGGTCACAAAAGCTCGCACTGCAGTTCAAAAAATAAAGACAATAAAATAAGAAAATTAAAGTCCGACGAGGTGAATGATGGAATAACCAGAAGATTTGTTGCCGTCCAAATAAGTAATAAAAAAATAAAAATGCAACTCGATACTCATTCCGACCTATCTATCATAAATTTGCATACGTGGAAGAAGTTGGGGAAACTAACTTTAATGAAAACAAATAAAATCGCGGAGTCAGTGACGGGAGAAAAAATACAATTTATTGGAGAATTTGTTACAAACGTCACGTTAAATAAAAAAAAAACGCGAAAAGCTAAACTATTTGTCATAGAAAATACCACGAACTTACTTGGTACGAATTGGATAACAGAATTCCAATTATCGGATATATTGATTCTGTTAAAAGTTTAAACACCGAGGCCCAAAAATTAATAAAGAAACTTAAGGAAATATTTCCTACTGTTTTTTTCTTCGGGTTTGGGAACGTGTACCAAGATGGAGGCTAAATTTCAGCTAAAAGAAAACGCTCAGGCGGTATTCAAAAAGAAAAGGAATGTGCTGTTTGCTTCAATCGAACAGATAGATAAAGAATTGGACAGATTAGAGAAAACCGGTGTATTTAAAAAAAGTTGAGTGGTTAACACCGACGATTTATGTGAAAAACAAGCACCAGAAAGTAAAAATGAAGCCGACACCGAGAAAAACGGGAGCGAGTTACCCGCCGCCAAGGACATTAAATGATTGAAGTCACCACTGAAGACGTTAAGCACAAGATCCACAGAAGTAAAGCTAGAGGCTGAACAAATAGAACCACAAGAAGAACCTACAGAAACTGACTCCATCCTTAAGAAGCTCAAAGCGGAAGGTTGTTTCTGGTAACATTATGGAGGTATCAAAAAGTAGAAAAGCGGATTGGCAATATGATGTACTTGGTGAAAGGCGAAAAGTTCACGTGCTTTAACCAGATCAGACGACAGATTTTTAGACGTGGTTGACAGCGGTCCCGCGGTAAAAACGCCGATGGAGGTATAATAAGTAGGAGTAGTAGGAGTCGCTCAGTGGGTCGGTCATTCAGTCGATGCCGGACGACCGTTAGTCAGATACTAAAGTATCAACGACCACAACTTGATTTACTCTGCGTTATCCCTATTATATCAAGTTCCTAACGTTTTGTACGTCGAACCTATTTTAGGACCGACTTAGTAAAATACATGCCTCCACTGTGAAACCACTCCATAACACACTCTCTCTCTCTCTCTCTTTGTCCGTATGTGTTTGGGTATGTTTCTTTCTATCGATCTGCATGCGTGTGTTTCACAATTTATCTCTCATGTATCTCTCATTCTCTCTCTCTTTCTCTTTCTCTCTTTCTCTCTCTCTCTCTCTCCCTCTCGATATACCTGTCCTCCATGCTCTATCGATATGGCTGCTTGTCTCTAGTTTTCGCTCGCGCTATTGGCAGTGCTACCTGTCTCTCTGTCTCTGTCTCTCTCTTTCAATACTTACACAAACAATCTATCTATCTATCTATCTATCTATCTATCTATCTATCTATAGATAGATAGATAGATAGATAGATAGATAGATAGATAGATAGATAGATAGATAGATAGATAGATCTTTTACAGCTAATGTAAAATGACATTATTTTATTCCTACATTATTTCTTTTTAACGACTTCTTATCAAAGGGCATATTTTTGATCGAGCCCACCGGCTTGGAGATCCCACGTTAAACCGGCCTTGTGCCACATGATGCCCTCGTGTGTGGGCGGTGACTAAATACTGTTCCGTCTGATGTCTGGAGTTCACTTTGAAGTCTGGAATGAAGTCCGTCAGAGCGAGCGAGTCAGTCAGTCAGAGGCAGTCCGAAACCGAGTCACGTTCAGATAATGACTACTTAACCTTATTGTTCGTACTAACACTTTCTATTTCTTTGTATATATTCCTGTTTGTAATATATCTGTGTTATTCCATATCCACCTTCGAGTTCTTTATTGGTTCTACCTTGGACTATCACCGTGGTACAAGGGACCGGACTATAACATACAGGTTTCATCATTAGCCAATAGTGTTGACACTCTTTATGAGATATTTCATGATGTGTGCTTGGAATTTAAAAAAATAAATTCATTGAATGGAAAGAATACAACTTATACTTGGGGAAAATACAACTGAATATTCAAAATATATTCACATTTCAATTTATATTTTCAGCATTTAATATTACCACTCAGTGTATTAGTTTCCTATAAATAGAAAGCGTAAATATGATAAATTTAATGTCTAAATGTTTAAATTCCCGGACAATTATCTCTCTCTCTTGTTTTCTCGCTGTCTCTCGCTCTACATTATTGATATATTACTATTTAAAAATATTTCTGATATATCAAATATTTCATTAAATATGTATTATCTATTTTCATTATTTTCTATCCATATATACTGCTTATACACCGCCCCACTTTAGCATGAGAATGAAATTGGGTTAGGATCCGATTTTACAGTAACTTCTCACGGTGGTATATCCGGTATTGGAAAAATAAAGACACTAATATTGCAATCAACTTTTCCTCATTCTGTCATTTAATGCTGTATTTAATTCATTTAAAGTGTGCGTGTACACAAATTAGTCCATTTCTACATTATCTATTTTCTACTTGTTGCTTGGAAATATTGATTTGTGATAGTATGACTTAGAAAACGGACATATTTACGGTATGATATGTAAAATCAAGTGAGAAAACATACACACAAATTGGAACATAACAGGTTTCGCTATTGTCTTAGCAATATTCGATCGAGGATAATAAAATAAACGTACGTACAGATTAAAAAGTAAAAGAAATATCAAAACCTACATTACTAATATACTAACAATAATATATTTAAATGCCGATCTCATTAAACATAGGAAGCGACTCCCAATGTTTACGCAGGAAAGTCTGCTTAGACTTAATGAAAATTCTCTCACGCACATGGAGAGAAAATTGAGTGTACACAAAATTGACGTACACAAATAGAATACTTGCAAGAATACAAATATATGCAAAGTATTAGGTTGGTGCAAAAATAATGACGTAATAATGTCGTTTTTTGACGTTTAACGTCAAAAAACGACATTATTACGTCATTATTTTTGCACCAACCTAATAACAGAAAGAATTTCTTCTTATATGTGAATGGCATATTTCGGGATTCTTGACCCCAGTATCTTATCCATACCCTTGCATTTGACATTAATTATTCTCTAAATTGATTAATGTCTTTTCATTGTGTTTCCTTTTCCTTTCTTTAAAATGAGAGTCCTTTTAATAATTTTTGTAAAGATATTCTCGCTCCTCTTTCGACTTTTCCATGTGCCTGTTATTCTCTTATTTTTGATTTTCTTCTCTTCCTCTTGTAGCGAAGGCTTTAACTGACATTATCTTTGGCTGGATTTAAAAGCGCGCATTCTTGTCTTCTCTAAAACGAGTGGGATATGTTTTGACACATTTAACTACCCTCTGAATTACTTGAGATCCTGTAGATTATATAACTCATTCGAAATTAAGCTCTCATTTCATCTTATCTCTGTTTTCTATTTTTCTTTCGAGTATTTTTAAATCATCTGTTTCAGTTTCTGACTAATCTCATTTTTAATTGTATTTTATTTAGTTTTCACACATCTTTTCCTTTTTCGTTCATAAAGTCGGAAATATTATTTTATATATTTCCCATAAAATACGATAAATAATAATTAAATACACACACTAATGCATACATACGTACATGTATTTGTGTGTGTGCGCGCGTTCGTGTGTGTGTGTGTGTATAAACGGCTAAACATTATGTTAGCATGGTCCTTCGAATACTTTCAAATTAAAATTGCATTGAAATTATGTTAATTTCATGCTTTTGCTCTGATTTTTTAGTATATATTTCCATATCTTAAACAAGCTATTTTAGAAACGTCATGTGATATTTATAACAATATAATTCAAAATAAATTTAAATATAACTGTATCCCATCAATGGTATCGTTTATAAAAGCTTTACTGCAGTAGAAAAGAGGGTGCCAACACTTTACCCGTATTATCATTTTATATGCATTTTACATATGCGTATAAATATGTTTAGTAATAGATACATAAACAGAGATATGTATTTCTAGTGATTTTCAAAGCGTAGAGAAGGTACGCGGAACGCAGTGAGGATCGATCTCACTACTCGGAATTGCTCTAGCGAGACAAACTTGCCAACATTGAAGTACCCAAGTTTAATTCATTGAAAGACGTTAATTTATAACGTAAATATTTTCAAGATTTTGTCAGAATGATTTGTTATATATGTATGGATAGAAGGCATAGACACAAGATGATGATACTTGCGTATCGCCCTGGTGAAATACATATTATGCAGCTAAGGAAAGGAATTGTTCGAATAGACTCGATAATCCCGACTAGGTCTAAACTTGTTGATTCTCATTTTCACACCAAAATGTGTCTCTAACCAAACACGTTACCCCCGATAATGAGAAATCATACTCTATTCAATGTGGCTTAATTACTAAAAGTTTAATCGATACATCATTTTATTCTCAAAATTAAGATTATTACAATTTGAAAATATTTAATGGCTTTAAATAACTTTTAAAGTGTCGATAAGCCATAGAAAATCATAAATAAATCTGAAAAAAATGTGTTCCAAAGTAGGTTATTCGCACGATTTTACTCTGAAGAAATGTTTTTGGAAAATTATGAAGAGCGAGGTTTTCATTGGCTGGCGTCAACTTAGCTGCAAAAATGAACGGCTGTATGCTATTCCAAATGTTATTCTCTCTCTTTAATAAGAAAAAAAATCAAACACTAACACATTTAAAGGATGGCACCTTCAACAAGTTCCTGAACATGGATCAGCCATTTAGCAATTATGCTGTAGTTATAAATTTTTTACATATTGAACTTCTTTTAAGTATAAATTCTGTTTGAAAAATATATTTCTTGGAATTCCAGTAACCTGTTTCCAGTGAATCTGTGTAAATCCGATAACATTCATAAACATTTATGATATCGTAAGAGTGGTACGTCTCACCTAATCGACACTCGGATAAACAGCAGTATTCTACGCTATAATTCATGATATCACATTGCTTTCGGTAGTTAATCTAGTCCTATAATTGTATCCTGCATTAATTAGTTTTTGATCTAAGATTTTTTTTCATGAGGAGGGTCTCATTGTACAACTTTGCGAATAATTTCCTCTTTGCTATACTAACAGTGTTCGGGGAACAGTGGACCTCATTCTGCAACAGTTGTTATTTTTGGTAGATTACAATAGAGGTTTGCGTCTGGGGATATGTTGATATCATTTGGTATTTTGTGGTGCTGCAAGCGTTTTTGTATTTGTTTTTTTTATATAGTTTTTATGTACCAGCTAACTTCAAATTTCTGTGAAATATACTTCACTCAAATAATGGAAATATTCCAATGAATCTTTTCCGATTAATAAGAAAATAGGAAATATTAACCATCGCAAAATATGAGACTGGGCACAGACACAGACATATATATATATATATATATATATATATATATATATATATATATATATATATATGTATGTATAAAAGGCAGGATCTGTGTGTGTGTGTGTGTGTGTCTGTGTGTGCGTGTGTGTGTGTGTGTGTGTGTGTGCAACGAATGCACAGCCGCAAGTTAGCGGGAGGGCCAAGACCGACTTCGCATTTCCCAACTCCCATTGATAGTGGAAATAATCGATATGTTCGTGGTTCTACGGCAGTTTTCATGTAGTTTGCGGACATTTTCTACTGGCCACAGTGAGAGCCTATAGCTGGCTGCCACGAATAGACAGGGAGATTCTATTGGCCAGCGTGAGCGCCAACAGCTAACTGACACGAATGTTAACTAGCATGCTAGCATGCAAAAAAAAATCGGTACTTGCATTGGTCACAAGTGGGAAAAATTTAAATCTGCATGGCACTTTACTCCAATTGGCTCATTCGCTTTCTTAAAGTCAACGTTGATTCTGATTCCGCAGAACTTGGCTGGGTGTGAAAAAGTATTTGTTGTTAACATTCTTTTTTCATTCGGTTTTTCCAGTTACGAGTCCTTTTTTTTCAAGTTGATCGTTTTGTGTTCATTTTGTTTAGTTCTTTTTTCGTAACAGATTTAGTGTTTAGTATAGAGCTTAGAAAAAATCCGCAGTGTGAGATAGGCAAGAAGTAAGGCATGTAGCAACATCATCACGGCGAAGGGCACTCCTTTAAAGACAAGGAATAGCAAAAATATTTTAAGTCAAGTGATAGCGATTGCTGTATGAGTCGTACGATTTTTGAATCAACCACGAGCAACATCGGGCCCTGCTGCTAGAATATATATATATATAATGTTTGACGGTGGCTAAGATCTACAGGAATATGAGAGATATTCCTGATTCAAGGGACAAGGCGTGGTTTGAATGCTAAGTCAGATGTTATTGCAAATATTTTCATGTTTACTATTTGGTCCATGTCAATAAAAATGTGTTTTCTTGAGTGTTTAACAGATTCAGCAAATCCTGATGTTTCCTATATAATATCTTGCATTTGCATTTCCTGTGCAGTTCATATTTAGTTTTTACTAAACTATAGCTTTTTGCGCTTGATTTTTGAGACAATCAGAACAGTGAGGATATTATGGGAGATGTAAGAAGATCTATTTTCATGGCACTGCCTATGAAACCAGGTGTAAATAAATGAGAAATCCACCAAAAAATGATACCAATGAGCCACATAACAAAACTCATCATCCAAATTGTGATGAATAGAATGCTCCGCTGAATCAGGTCAGAGTTAGGAGAAAAACAATGTGTGATCGTCAAAGACACCGGAACAAGGAAATTAATATTTATGCTCAGAATATTATCAGTAAGAGCAATACAAATCCAGAAGGACCTGTACCTGTGTGTTTTAGACTACGCAAATTTAAATGTGAAATCCGTTCCTCTTATATAATAGAGATATTGGGAATTACAACTAATCTGATGCTATCGTGCATTAAAGATACTTCCGAATACGAAGAAATTCAATAAGATATATTATAAAGATCTTTGTTAAAAAGTAAAATGAAAAAATGTAAACTTTTCTTTCGAAGGTATTATTTGTTGCATTAAAAATTTGTTCTGCTGTCATTTACATTTAGACACTCACAGACAAAGAGAAAAACCGATGTAAATAAAAAAAAATGTGTTTCTGTATTAGGTACACCCAAATTAGAGCATCAACACATTTAGAACCAAACTTTATATGTACTATTAACATTGAGATAAACATGCCGATAAAGTGTCACAATTGATGGTGTGAAGTTAGAAATATGTTCAGGTTAATACACCGCGCTGTGAATATTGACTGAGCGTGTTCTAAATGATTTGGGTATGATTCCCAAATCACCTTGTCTGCTTTAACTTTGAGACTTAAAAAACAGCACACTAGAAAACAAATTCCTGTGCTTCCCTATTACTCCTTCTCATGAACATCCATGTACTGTGCGTCAGCTCTTAGGGGTTAGGTCCAACTAAGTAGAATTTAAAATCTGAATGGTAAAACCATGGCTTAAACGGTATATTTATTTTAGCCCCTTATTTCACCAAAACGAAACATACAGGTTAAATCTTTCAATCAATAATGTTCAGAAGCCAAATATACCATTTTCTTACCATTATTGTTATTGTTTTCTTTATGCATTCATGAACTCTCCTCTCAGGGTGAGAAAAAAAATTAACTCCCAAAATTTCATGCTTGTGGTTTCTACTTGTAATGCATCCTATCTTACGTTCTTATGTTTTAAAGTGATAATATCTTCATTTAAAGTGATAATGACTTTCATTCTAACAGGAAATTGTCGATACGTTTACACCAGGATTCATCCATATGTGTTTAACATTTAAAGCATTAATTTCTCTTTATATCTCCTCAGGGTTTAGGCTGTCTGATTATTACTAATATTTATTTGTTTTGATCTATTCTCTACTATACTCTATTGTTGGTATCCTTAGCATTTGTGGGTAGATTCACATTTGCTTGAACTCGATTGACTTTTTTGTTAATTGTCATCGAACGCTCAAGTCGAAAATGTCATGACAGCTTTTTCTCTCCATGTAACATATAGAACAAGGGTACAAGTAATCATAGCACTCTACTATTTTATTTTAATTCTAACATTTTTCAGACTCCTCTTTATATCTGGTACTTATTATTCTTTTCATATCAAGGAACTTCTCAAATAGGTTCCTTATTGTTTTACCCTACTCCCTTTGAGGTTATTGTACCCGGTTAAACTGTTCAAGATATTTTCCTCATTATGTCTGACTTAAAATAAAGCTGTTTCTTTTATATGGTTACCAAATATTTTTTTCATGTATTTCTGCCATATCCGAGAATAGTCTTATGACTGTCTTATCTGATAGGGTTATTAGACTTGAACATTTTATCAGAGTGTGGATATTAAGCTAGTTTATCTTATCTGGGAATAGTCATTGGACCGTTTTATTGGAGAGTAGATAAGATACTGTTTCAAAAATATTTTAGATCTTTACCATCATACTACCTAATCCCGTTCCTTCCTAGGGCAGGGTAACACAAATTCAAGCGCAAGAGAATCTGGGCGAACAATAACTCAGTCGTAATAAAAGAGAAGATATCCATTAACAGGTTAATCAATGTATATTACATCAAGTTTTAAGTTAGAACTTCTGTGAATGGTAGCTCGGATGCTAGAAAGCTGAAGAAAACTGGAGGACGCAACGCTGGATATATATATATATATATATATATATATATATATATATATATATATATATATATATATATTCATGCACGTTTCATTAAATAATATAGACAAGTATTGTTTATTTATTTTATGTAAATTTTTTTCGTAACGTCTAATAAGTTTAATAACATTATCGTTGAACGAAGAAAGAAATTCACAATATGGATCCATATTTTCTTAATACAATCTAAGCTTTCGGCTTACCTAAGCCATTATCAAAGATGTCAATTACAACATATTAAGCAGTATACGGACACGACAGTGATGATAGTCTGTCATTGTTTACATAGATGATTTCTAAGCAACGATAAATACGTGCATATAAGACGCTAGAAGCGAAAATCGCATCGCCTCTCATGACATCACACATGACCACACGAGAGTGAATTGGAGAAGTATGAAGCATGGAAATCCGTTGGTATAAACCAATGGCTTCTGTTACCAATTATAGACATTTAAGAATATTTGTAAAGATGCCATAATTGATTTTGTTTAGGTTGGGTTTCAACTGTTTGATGTATAATGCTTCAACGATTTTTAGTTTTTGTCTATTGTTTTCATGTCGAAGTATAATTGTGTTTTCGACAAGTATTTTACGGAATTGTGTGTGCGGGCAGGCATGTTGTTTTAAATGCCTAAAAATGTTAGAGCTTTCATTCAAATGTAGTGTCAAGCGTCGGGAAAGTGCGTTTGTGGTGTGATCAACATAAATATTATTTAATTCGTTGGAGATACACTCTCCCAAAGGGCACTTGAATTTATGAACTATTTTTGCAAATCGCTAACCCGGGGAGAAGAATCATTGAAGAATTAAGTTGGATATACTAGAATAAGTGTAGTATATGATTAATTTATTTGTTTGCTAGGATCTGTAATCGATATATTAGAATTTACTAAATCTTTTAGTATATTTTCATCTTGTTTATAATTAGTATGCATTTGATTACGATATAGGAGATTAATATGTTTGAGATCAGTAGAAGCAGTATTATGTACAATTTACTTAGTATTGAGATTTCTAAGAAAGCTTCTTATTTGTTCATCAACTATATAGTTTGGAAAGCTATTATTAATAAGTGTATGTTTTATATTCTTTAGTTCACTGTAAAAAACCTGTTTTGTGGATGAAATAGTTTCTGCACGATGTATTAGATTCTTTATAATTGCTATTTTTTAGTAATATGGGCATTCGCACTTGTAGTTAAGTGTATATGAATTTATGCATGCATGATTTTTGCATGGCGAAATAGTAAATTTGTTATTATTTGTGTTTATCAATATGTCAAGGAAAGGGATTTTATTAGTAGTATTGAGTTCATATGTGAATTTAAGGACAGAAAATAGACACTTGTCTATATTATTTAATGAAACGTTCATGAATGAAAAGATGCTGCCTAAATACACACAATACACACACACACACACACACACACACATATATATATATATATATATATATATATATATATATATATATATATATGTATGTATCCTTGTGCAGGTATGCAGAAAATAGAAAAGAATACGTTGGGTTCATAATCCGGGGTTCCTTAGTATTTTTGTTTTTATTTTTAAGAAGACAGTGCTCCATACAGAAGTAGAGCTTATATTATAATAATATTTTTTGTTTAAAAATATGATTCCTTCGCTACATAAGAGTTCTCATGTTTCAAAAACGAGAGCCGAAATCATCCAAATAATTAATAAAATTAAGTTGGATTGTGGTGTTTAGTCCCGTTTCATCTTCAAGCGAAATTTTAGGAATAAGCTATCTCTCGGTTTACGTGTATTTTTACAGAATTTGTTATTGTGGGAGTGGCTAGACTATTTTCCTTCTTTAAGCGGTCAGGGAGTTAATTCTTATCAGTAGATTCATCATCCTCTGAGAGGTTTTGCTAAGGTTGGGTAGGGTATCTATTTCAAGGCTAATGTTTACGGTCATCCTTTAGTTGGTTCCCAGTGAAGGATATTTTTATGGCGCGCCTACAGTCGTTATGTGTCTGGAGAATTGTCTTTTATTATTGTCTATCTGATTATCTATTTATTTATTTGTTTATTTAAGTGGGTGTTTAATATACAGATCGCTTTGCATTGAATTTCAGTTTGTTTTTTAGTATTTTTGACGACGACAAAAAGGGTTTTTCCTATTTAAAGTTTTGGCTGAGTTTTTTAGAATTTTACTTAGCTATGTTTTTTTTTTTTTTTTGTTTTTTTTATGCTAATTATCTAATGCGAAAGTCTGTTGATGTCGGCAAAAAACCGTTAAATCCTGCCTATGGTTTAATAATTTTTCATTATTTAGGTATTTAAGGATGTGTAGTTTTTCCTGTAAGCATAAGAGGCATGGGTCATCCCAGGTTCTACAGGTTCTTGTTCTATTTACTATTTTCCATTTTACTTTTGGTGTTTTATTCGTTTCCTTTATATGCCAGAAATATTGGGATAGAGACGTCTGTTTGCTACGGTATATACAGACTTAACTGAAGAAGAAACAAACATTATTCTCAGTGCAAAGAAATCTGTCCTCATCCATAATAGGGACCAGTGGATAAAAAACACCAATGACAACTTTGACATTACCATGGGATCTCCAGACTCTGCAGCATCTTCAGACCTTGTCGGTCTATTTATACTGTACAATCTAACCGCCAACCGTGAACTGGACGTTGGGGACATCGGGCTGTACAGAGATGACGGGCTCATGGTAGTGAGGAGCTCCACAAGTTTTAAAACAGAGAAAAGTAAAAAGGCAATTTACAATGAATTCGGGAAACTAAATTTAAAAACAATAGTCAACACTAAATTAAAAAAAGTAAACTTCCTAGACGTAACCCTAGACTTAACTAACAACGTTCACCTACCTTACAGAAAACCTAACACTAATCCCTTGTATGTATATCCTAAGTCAAACCACCCTCCATCTATAATTAAGCATATACCCACATCAATAGAGAAAAGAATAAGTATGAACTCAGCAAATAAAGAAATATTCCAACAGCACAGTAGTTTTTACAACACAGCCCTGAAAAACAGCGGATACAAAAGCTTTGACATAACCTATAGAAACGTTAGTACCAATAATAAGAGAAACAGGAAAAGAAAAATCATCTGGTATACCCCACAGTACAACCAAATGGTCAGCACCAAACTAGGCCATAAGTTCCTAGCTTTAATTGAAAAGCACTTTCCCACTAATAGCAAACTTAGCAACATCTTTAACAAAAACACATTGAAACTGAGTTACAGCTGCACTGAAAATATAGAAAGAATCATAAAAAGACACAATAAGAAAATCCTAGAAAACACGCATACCAAAACAGTAATAAAACACATAAACTAAAACTAGATAAAAATAACGAAAAATTATGCGATTGTAGAAACCCTAAAAACTGCCCGTTGGAAAATAAATGCCTCACAAAATCCGTGGTATACCAATGCACTATCTCATCCATTGAGAGCCCTAACACTGATAGGATATACATAGGATCAACAAAGAATAATTTTAAAATTAGATGGAGACAACACAAGAGCTCTTTCAACAATATTCAAAATAGAAATCAGACATCTCTATCCCAATATTTCTGGCATATAAAGGAAACGAATAAAACACCAAAAGTAAAATGGAAAATAGTAAATAGAACAAGAACCTGTAGAACCTGGGATGACCCATGCCTCTTATGCTTACAGGAAAAACTACACATCCTTAAATACCTAAATAATGAAAAATTATTAAACCATAGGCAGGAGTTAACGGTTTTTTGCCGACATCAACAGACTTTCGCATTAGATAATTAGCATAAAAAAAACAAAAAAAAAAAAAAACATAGCTAAGTAAAATTCTAAAAAACTCAGCCAAAACTTTAAATAGGAAAAACCCTTTTTGTCGTCGTCAAAAATACTAAAAAACAAACTGAAATTCAATGCAAAGCGATCTGTATATTAAACACCCACTTAAATAAACAAATAAATAAATAGATAATCAGATAGACAATAATAAAAGACAATTCTCCAGACACATAACGACTGTAGGCGCGCCATAAAAATATCCTTCACTGGGAACCAACTAAAGGATGACCGTAAACATTAGCCTTGAAATAGATACCCTACCCAACCTTAGCAAAACCTCTCAGAGGATGATGAATCTACTGATAAGAATTAACTCCCTGACCACTTAAAGAAGGAAAATAGTCTAGCCACTCCCACAATAACAAATTCTGTAAAAATACACGTAAACCGAGAGATAGCTTATTCCTAAAATTTCGCTTGAAGATGAAACGGGACTAAACACCACAATCCAACTTAATTTTATTAATTATTTGGATGATTTCGGCTCTCGTTTTTGAAACATGAGAACTCTTATGTAGCGAAGGAATCATATTTTTAAACAAAAAATATTATTATAATATATTATATATATATATATATATATATATATATATATATATATATATATATATATATATATATTCATACCATGCCGTTTTTGTGACAGTGTTAACTAAAAACACAGGATTTTTTTTTTTTTGGCATGTAACTCATATTGACCAAAAGAACCAACCTTAGAATTATTATGTTAGTGCTACAACTGGCTGCTGCTTTGGGTACACATTCTTACGCGAACAAAATGTAATATTTGATATGAAGATAGGCTCTCTTTACCGCGGAACCCGTTGCGTAAAAACGAAAATTGACAGCATTAGATGCTGCATCGCATTTAAGATGTTAATGAAGTTTTTCAAAGAAGGCACTTTTTCAACTCGAAGCTGGTTAAAAGACAATATTATTCCTTTTCGCTTAATCTGTCTATTTTAAACTGTGAATGATTAAGCTGAGTAAAACTTGTCCAGGATTTATTAAATTTAATAGGAGGTTAATAGGATTCTTATATCCAGTAAAGATATGATTGCTACTTTGATGCCCTCATATTTGGGACTTCAAAAAAATATTTCACCAGATGAAATGCTGTTAAAAGTATGAAGCAGTCTTAAAACACTGGACAGAGCAATATCGCATACATTATTTTGCTCACAGTTTTATTCACAGGATAATAGGATAGTTTCATTGTTTTGAGCAAGTAGACCTCTGGATGACAGTAACTCATTTAAATCAAATACTATATCCACTATCCGAAGAACAACACTTATGTAAGCTTGGAGTTATTGTACACCTTGGCATATGGTTTCGGCATTTGTTTATCATAGTAGGTTTGAAACACTTTCAACAATTTTGTATTTGCGATGAGGAATGTTCGCTAAAATCAGTTTTTTTTTTAAATTATTGTATAATCTAGATTATTATAGATGCTATATTAAGCACAAATATTCTGCCAAAGGATATATATTTGTTATTGATATTTGAAAGCTCTTGAGAGTTTCTATAGTATCCGTGTATATCACCTTCTGATTTAGGCACTAGATTTATGATTATTCGATGCTATCAGCAATTTTCTAACTTCCCGACTGTTATCAGTGTTATATATTTCTTTAAATGTGAGATCGTTCCGACATTTAAGATTTGAACAGATTTTACTTAGTAAAAATGTTGTCCGTAATAATTACATCATTCTGTATACAGGCGTCTTTCTTTACTCCATGAAAGATTCGTGATTTTAATTTAACCAAGTGAAAATATAAAAAAATAAGTCTCTGATAAAATAAGGACTTTTTAAACTTATTGCTAATTAATGAGTTAATGTTATATAATTTATGACAGTCATTCGAACAACTAGACAGGAAATTAGATTAGAAAAGAGGAAAGAGAAAACACTGCTAAAGTGATGGTAATATATATATATATATATATATATATATATATATATATATATATATATATATATATATATATATATATATATATATATATATTTCTCATGACTACGTATTATTCAGTTAAACTGGAGGTCACAAATGAAAAGTAATTAATAGGCAGGTCAAACTTAGATCACCCGAACGTAATACTCGGCAGGTGCATTTGAAGTATATAATAACTGATTCGTTAACTGAAAGTTTGGATTATGGTGAATGAATTCGAAAATCCAAAAGGTTCACAAACGATTTTGATAAACACAATATCTCGTATAGAGGAATAGAATATTTCATAGTATTACATATATACATAATATCACCGCAATTCTATAAAATTTATGAGTCTTTCATCTATTCATTTGTCGAATTTTCTATACTTTCGAAATTGATATATTTTGCAGGATGTATCAGATCCTGTGAAAGATATTCGTTGTTCGAATAATATTTACAATTCAAATATAGATAAGTTTTAATGGAGAAAATTGTCTTTGTTATTTTAAAACCTGGAAATCTTGGAAGTTTTACAATTAATTTTGGGTTTTTTTCGCAATGTTGTCGACGCACAGTTCTGTAAATTATAAAGAAACATTGTCATAAGTGCGTCTTTCTCTCACTTTATCGTTGAACTTTTATCACTTACTGAGTGTGCCCTTTTTCTTTTCTTTTTATAAACTGCGCAATCAGTGCTCCCCTATATCTTGTCTGGCCGAATGGTACCCCTCTCTCTCTCTCTCTCTCTCTCTCTCTCTCTTTCTCACTTACACACATACACACAAACGCACACACACACGGGCCTCATTTTTTTTCACGAGGGTAAAATTTTGAGTCACAATTTTTTCTTTGTATTTTAAATTATTTATCTATATAATGAACATAAATGCTCTTTTTACTTCCATCATACACACGCACATGCGATAATGGATTGATTTTCGATATTGTGTTAATATCATAAGTGAATTAATAATGTAAAAATGAATATGGACGAGATAGCTATATTTTTCGATTTGAAGAAAGAACTTTATTTTACAATTCCCAACAAAATGGCATGCGTAAATATACAAAGGATCAATGTTTTACAAAATCATATCAGGTATTTAATCAAGATTCAAATCTCGGTTAATATTAGGATTTGTTTTTGAATTTAAATCTAATTGTATTAAATGGAGTTAAAATGCAAGAACTTGATATTTCGCTGAAGATTTCCAATAGAATTCTGTTCTAAACAACTTTTACATTAAAAAGTATTTTCTTTTGTCAAACATTATCAAGTTTTTTCTTCAGAGAAAAATGAAAATAATTATAAAATGCATATCCACAGAGATATCACAATTTACACAAAATATTTAATAATTAGCCCTTAGTAATAGTCGAATACATGGATTTTGGAAGAAAGGATTTTATCCTCTTTCAGTTTCATCAAATATTTGGCACATGTACTGGAATTATCGTCTACTTGATTTATTTCTTACCTCCTCTCTTCGCAACACTACCATCTTGGTATCTCAGTCATTGTAGTTAACTCCGATTTCTGATAGCCGTCGGTCTTATTTATAGAGTTGCCCTAAATTTAATTCCTATTGTTACAAGCACACAGGAACCTTGTTTCCATCTATACCAGCGTGAAAGCTCTCGTTACAACAGGCGCCAATACGTTAGTGTTCGTAATAAATGTAAATGAGTCCTCGAAGGTGCTAAGTATCTGTTTGCTGAGAGAATGAGGCACCACTGTACTACTGACAGCTTTGCCACTCTTGATTACTGGCGGCTCTATAATAGGGATTTAAATAATTGCAAGATCTCTACACCCTACTACAATCAATATGAAGAATTATCATCCTCTGCCGATAAAGTTGAATACTTTGCCTATAAATTCTCCTTAAACGCTACTCTTAATTCATCTGGATTATCCTTTCATAACTTCCAACTTACAAATGAATCTCTATTTAATGATATGTATATATACCCATCTATGGTTTCTGCTATAATCTCTGACCTAGATACCCACAAAGCATGTGTATCCGAAGGTATCCCTGTAATAATCATTAAGAAGGGTGCTTCCGAACTGGCTCCTGTTCTCTCTAAACTGTATAATAAATGCCCCGTTGCCTCCTTATTTCCTGATGTTAGTAAGTCATCGTCTGTTGTGACAGTGTTTTTAAGAATTCTGGTGAACAGTCGGACCCTTCCAAATATCGGATTATTAGCCTTCTGCCTCTTTTTGTAAATCTTCTGCAGAACCTAATCAATACATAATAGGTTCATTACCTCACATCGCAGGGTATTTTCTCAGGCAATCAAATACGGCTTTAGTTTCTCCAGGTGACCTGCAAATTTTATTTGCAGAAAGAGTATACCATGCTCCAGATAAAAGTTGAAACCGGGCACACGTTTTTAGCTGATATGAAGTGAAAAGATTAAGATGCTACGAAAATCGGTTCACTATGTCGTGCGAGACAATTTTTCTCTCCAGAATCTATCTTACATATCTATTAGTCTAATATTCGTTTATGCTTAGAATAGTGCTTCTACATATGGTCCGGTACCCATGGTATTTACCATTAGCTCCTTGATAAGATCCAAAGAAGTTTCAGCAATATTATTGCTCCTAATGTACTGGCTATGTTTCATCACTTAACCACCGTCTTGAGGTTGCCTCTCTGTACGTTATTTTTTAAAATGAAGGAATTGTAATTATTCGGATGAGATCTTCGCCATGGTACCTAAAATTGATTAATTCAAACGCAGTTCAAAGCTGGCATCGATATCTTATAAATTTACAGTTGAGCTGCCGAGATGTAGCCCTAAGTGCTATCCTAACACTTACTTTTCTCGCATTTGTCGCTTGTGGAACTCCCTTCCGGTCCCATGCTTTCCAGCCACCATTAAAGGTGGTCAGAGGGGAAAGAAAGAGAGAAAGAGAAGGAAAGAGGAGAAAAAGGAAGAGTATTAAATTAATAAATATGCCAGAAATAATATTCAGGGAAATAAAATAAATGAAACGGGACGGGGAAATAAATATTATAGGATGAATAAATTCGAAATATATCAAATTAAATTTATATTAAACAATACCTATATTAAATTTCAAATATATTTTTCCTTGCGGATGGGTATTAACTAATAGAAATCTAATTTGACATATGCTAATTTGAATGATTTATCCTATATTTATTCCCCACCTTTATATATATATATTTTTTTTTCAATACTCTTTCTGGTATATTTGTTAATTTAATACTCTTTAATTCTAAATTAACTCTTATCATATTTTTTAGGCTTATATAATATTTGTTTTTTTCTATATTTATGAAGGTTTATTTGATCTACATGCTGTCTATTTTTACTGGGTATATTAAATAGGTCATGTCTTTCTGTTCCTTTCTCCTCTGACCACCACATATAACAAGATTAAAACACTTCCTGTTTTTTTTTGTTTTTTTTTTTGCCATCTTCTCTTTCTTTCTACTCTTCATCTTCTTTTGCTCATGGTTTTCTTCCTTCCTTTTCTTTCTTCCACTTGTCTGTTTTTTTTATTTTAAATTATATATATATATATAATATGCGTGTGTGTGTGTGTGTGTGTATGTGCATAAGAATGCATATATGTATGCATGTATGTATATTATATATGTACGTATAAGCATGTATATATATATATATATATATATATATATATATATATATGTCTTTATATATGTATGTATGTATATATATATGTATATGTATATGTAAATATATTTATCTATGTATGTATGTATATATATATATGTGCATACATATATATATATATATATATATATATATATATATATATATATATATATATATATATATGTTTGGATTGATGTGAGTTTGTGACCATGGGTTAAAGAAATATAGTTTTAAGGTGTGCTATATTTACGGGATAAAGTGCACAGTATCATAGATAGAGCGTATGTAAATATAAATATAAAAGTGAACATTGAACTCAACACTTAGAGGCGACAGGCTGTTTCATGCTAGACGCAATCGTCAGGAAACCCTACATCAAGAACCGTAGGACTGAGACGATACAGCGATTGAGGCGACAGTTAAGGGCACTCAAAAAATGGTACAAGCATTCTAGTGAAGAAGAACGCTACCCATTATTAGAGCTGAAGAGTATTGTAACGACAATACTAAAATATATTCGTAATACTGGGTGGCATCGGAGATGAAGTAAGGAAAGAGCGAGAAAAAGATCATGGTTCATTGCAGATCCTTTTGGCTTTAATAGCAAACTGTTTGGAGATATGCGGAGTGGTCACCTAGAATGATCTGCAGATGAAATTAACTCCTATCTCCGGAGCACATTGAGTGACCCTGTAAAGAACAAGGATCTCGACCAAACAGAAGCCGTTATTAATCCAACCCAGCTGTCTGCTGATTTTGAATTGAATGAACCATGCTAGAAGGAGATTAGTGAGAAAGTAAATCTAGATGAGCCTCATCTCCTGAATCTAGTGGAGTTCCATACATCGTCTATGAACCCTGTCTGAGTCTTCTCCATGAGAGTTTGTGAATCCCTAAGGAAGAAAACTCTAGAGATTTAGACCAATTCAGGTGTATCTCTTTGTTGTGCACAGAAAGTAGGATCTTTTTCAGTATTTTATTGCGGCGCCTGACGAGATTTCTTTTGGTTAATAATTATATCGATTTTTCAGTGCAGAAGGGGGAATTCCAGGTTTTCCTGAATGCCTCGAACATTAAGTTCGAGGCATTCAGGAAAACCTGGAGTAGTCATGCCGATATTAAATGAAGCTAAAGAAAATAAAGGCGCGCTCGCACCCTTGTAGCTGGACCTTGGCACCGCACACAGGTCTATTCCACATAAATTAGTAGAAGAAACCCTAGGAGCTATCATATACCCGCTAAGATCATATAATCCTGGACTATTGTAACAAATTTAAAATGAGAATCTCTTCCAGGTTTATTGTTTCCGATTGGCAAATAATCTAAAGGGGTATTATTACTGGCTGTATGATATCAGCTATCCTATTTACCCTCGCTATAAATGTACTGGTCAAATCGGCCGAAGTCGAGTGTCGAGGCCCTATGATGAAGAGAGGAGTGCGTCAGTCACCGCTCAGAGCGTAAATGGACGATCTGACGATTGCGATATCTTCGGTCACGGGGAGTAGGTGGATCCTTCGCGGACTTGAAAAGCTTATAGCTTGGGTGGAAATGAGTTCAGTCATGCAAAGTCGAGATCGTTAGTTATTAAGAAGGGAAACAGCTCCTTAAAGGACACTTTATCCATCCGAATGACGATCTCCGAGCTGTAATTATGGCTTGCCAAGTTGGACAAGTCAGTACTGCCGGGCCGTTTCAAAGCTTGTATTTGCCAGCACACGGTGCTCCAAAGAATTCTCTGGCCTTTGTTTATCTACGATTTACCAATTACATCAGTGGAGGTCATGAAAAGAAGAAATAACGGCTAACTTCGCTGATGGCCAGGGATGCCGAGAAGTCTGAGTGCCGCGCTATATAGCAAATCAAATGCACTTCAACTCCCCTTTAAAGGGTTGGTGGAGGTATTCTCGAACAAGAGAATTCCTACAGTATAGGGATTCTAAGGAACCAAAATGGCAGCAGAAGGCGTACATTTCTGCAATAAAAAGAAATGGAGTGCAGAGGGCGAACTGGGTATTGCGGAGGAGCGTTTGAGGCAGAAGGCTCTCGTGGGGCTAGTGGCATCAGGTCATGTGGTCTTGGGCTCCTTTCCTGGTACCCAAATCGAGAAAGCTAGAGGTAAACAGAGACGACAACTAATTCAAGAGGAAATACGAGCCAACATAGAGGAAAATAATATACATGATGGTGGGATTAAGCCAGCAAGATACAAGGACACGATGGGAAGATAAGATGGTCGGTGATTTGGCACTCCGACCCCAGTCGCTTATAATTTCTTGTGCAATCCCTGTACGATGTAATACCGAGTCCTGTAAACTTGCATACTTGGGGATGAGCCAGTCATGCTCACTCTGTGTCAGGAAAGTTACGCTGAAACACATTCTAAGCGCCTGTCCGAGGGCACTTGGTCAAGGGAGGTAACGGTGGAGACATGATCAGGTAATGATAGAAGCCATCAGCGGTTTCAGTTGTAAGCTTGAAACGAAGGCGATGTGTTTCGTCAAGGCCAGTGAAAACTCCACCTCAGTGCGTGAATGGTCAACCTGCATGCTCACCTCTGCCGAAGATTAGCAGCTCAGGGTAGACCTGTGGAACTAGTTGAATATCCCAGAGGAGATAACGAAATCGTCCCTGCGCCCAGACTTATTAATCTTGTCAAATGTCTCCAGGCAGGTTATAATGCTCGAACCTACGCTACCCTGTGAGGAGAATTTGGAAGAAGCCTTTGAAAGAAAGCTGAAAAAATACCGGGGGCTACTTGAGAACTGCAGATCTAACAAATGTAGGACTGCCTGTCACCCGATTGAAGTCGGATGCCGTGGTTGTATGCAGTGCTCTAAAATGGCTTGGAGTCATGGGAGTAAAAAAGAGAAAGGCCATCAGGGCTCTCCCAGAAGCTGCAAAAAAAGCCTCAAATTGGCTATGGATTAAAAGATCTGTTCCATGGAGCTCTACGAAGGAGATTGGAGAGCGTTGAGGTGCCGTTGAAAGAAAAAGAGAAAAAGAAAGAAGGAAAGAAAAAAAGGAAATGTAGAATGATGAACAAAGTCAGTGTTTGAAGGGAGGTTCGTGGTTTGTTTGTTTTTTTTTTTTTTGTTTTTTTTGTTTTACCTTTCCAACGGAGTCGTCATGGTGTTTCTAATAGTTTTAGTTTTGTTTTGTCTTGAGGAGGAATGTAAAGGGAAAAGGAAAGAAATGGAAAGAAAAAATGGGTGGTAGTGGAAAAAGAAAGCAAGAGGCGTTTATGATAATTCCAATGACCAACGTATGTGCTCGAATATTTTTTAGAAACAACGTTTCACAGGGAAGGAAACTTTTCTGGCAATTACTTATCTGTTATGTCAAACTGTTCTTTGATAATGTGGGTTGGACCTAAGACGGAAAAAAGACGAGCATGCTGTCTATTCTCTTTTTGTATCGTCTTGGCCGAGTAGGAAGTTACGTAGGTTGTTACTGATAGATCGTTTGTGATTTCAATAAAAGCAGCCGTGGTTATTTAATATGTCCATTTATTGTGCGCTTGGCGGAATTTTGCTTCAAGATTGGCTGCAGTAATAAGTACTGTTTCGGTAGGGTATCTTGGACGAACAAGTATGATGTTGGAAGACCCGAAATTTGTCATGATCCAAAGTTATAACATCACTGACGAGGCGATCCTGGACACTCATTGGAGTGTTTTCATAACACACACACGCAAACACACAGATAGATAGATAGATAGATAGATAGATAGATAGATAGATTATAACCCGTTGGAATATAATCCAAGTGAATACTAATAATATAAAATATTGAAATTGATCCAAAAAGAGCTCAATTTATTTATTAGAAGATATTCAACTTAAATTTGTTCGGGAGGTTTGTTGAGAGATTTTCTGTTGTGCTTTTGTATTATTTGGCATATCATCAGCCTACAACAATCAATCTAATACCTGCTAACATTGCTTGGAGGAAGATAGCTATTATTAACTCCCCAGACCAAAATAAATTACTAAATACAGCAATCAAGAAACCAACTTCGCCAAAATAACCGTTTGAATAGAGTACAACATTCAATCCAAAATTTGGACAAGAAAATAGTTATAACTGCTATACAACGATAAAAAATTATACGTTACTCAAATATAGACAACCGAAGAGAGTAAATAAGAATATACAAAATAAATAATAAATAAAAGTAAACAAAAACAAATAAGGAAACACAAGTAAATATTAATCCAAATAAATAAATAAATGATCAAATCAACAAATCGCTACCGCTAAAATAACCGATAGAACTAATAAAAATATACACAAATAAGGAAAATCAAGTACAATACCCAATTCAAATAAATAAATAAAGAAAATAATAAACAAATTAAAAACTGTCCGCTGCCAAAATAGCAGAATAGACTACTGAAAACTGTCCAAAAATGGGCGATTGTCTCAAGTTAACTTCATAGGGAAGACCATCTAATCCCGAAGATTTTTCCCGGCCAACCTGTTTCAACGCTTCCCAGATTTCCAACTCTGTAATGGGGCCGTCGCACCTAGCCGCTTCAGCAGCCTCAAGACAGGGGAAGACGGCTAAATAGGAGTCGAACTGAGCAGGGCTCAGACCGGACTCCCTGGTGAAAAGTTCCTGAACGCAGTCACGAAAAATCCTCACATATGCCCGCGTTTGAAGTCACAGTCGGCTTATCTGGCAATGTGACGCACGCGATATGTCGCCCAGATACATTTCGAGACTCCTCTGCGCGCAAGTCAGCGGCCATATTCGTCGCCTCACAGGACATTCTTTTTAACCTAGCCCTAACTACCAGAGCTTGATCCTTCTTGATAAGCAAGGAGGACAATTCTGCCTTAGCTAATGCTATTTCCCCACTATCACGAGATTTCACTGCCCGATCTACGTTTTGCTCTAAAGCTGTTTGCGCCGCTAATCTATCTAGATTGAGTCGATGGCTAAAATCAGCAGCAAACGTTCTAATTATCGATTTTAAATTATCCCACCAGGCATTCCCAACAGCCGCCCCCGTCAATTCCCTTTGTATCATTAGTAGCAGCTGGTCCGGGAAATCCTGCTCACCAAATAGTGAGCAGTTCAATTTCCAGTATCCAGCCAACCTAACCTTAGGCTTAACTAAGTTTACACGGACCCGGACAAGCCTATGGTATTTATAAACTATATACTGTAAATATGGACATTCTAAGAACCCTACATCGACTCTCTTAACTAAAACTCGGTCGGTCGAAGTAGATAGAAATAGCCTCAGCATCCGAGCTGTCACTATTTGTCCAAGTCCAAACTACCTCACGAGGGTGCTCATTCCGGTACTTATCGACAAGATCAAACCTGTCGATAAAGTCCCGAAATGGTTTCACGTCCCAGTTGTTAGAACCCGAATTTAGCCCTATACGACCTATATCGGGGTCAAGGACGGCATTCCAATCCCCTGCTAAAACTACCCCAATGAAGCGAAGAGCCTTATCCTTTATGGTAACATCCAGCACGCAAATCCTGCCCGCCGGATCTGCGAAGACAAGGCTACATGCAACCTTCAAAGACTTGCTCACTAGTCAGCTCTCGAACGACCATCAGAAAAGGCTGAACAGAGGAAGAACCCCTAGACAGAATGTCCTCATCGTCATGAGTAGAAAAACCGGTCTCTTTTTCACAACAAACATTCATTCCGAGACGGTGAAGGTCACGAAGGAGCCTCGCCCTGCGAGACTCCGCCCTCAGGCCTCGGACATTCAGACTATCTAACAAGAGAGCCATAATGAAACCGATTAGTGTTTCTCTCCTGCATTGACTGGGAAAGAACACCAGTTTTGATGGTACCGTCGGGAGACAAACCGCCAATGTCCAGAGGGAAATTTAATTTTACAGCTCTATACGGGGAGGGGTGAACAAAAAGAGGGAACATCCCTGAACAAAATTGTTGCAAAATTTTAACACTGTCGTTGTCAAAGCAGGCCATGGGCGGAAACATGCCAAAACTTCCTTTTCTTCCACAATCATGGCCCAAATTTGTTGTCCAGTTTCACCCCCTCTGATCACAGTTAACACCCTTTTGGCATTGGGGAAATTTTGGGTTTTTTCAATGTCTAAGTTGTTTATTATGTGGGGTTTTCAACGTCTAAGTTGTTATTTTTCGGAAATTTACTAGAGATTTGATGTTCTTCATTTTTTTGCAATATCGAAGGGCTTTGTGTTCTAGTTGCTTTGAGACCCGGCACACGTCTTCCCTTGTGTTGAAAATCCGTTTCGGTCTTTTATGTGATGTAGTGCCTAAATTTTCGGGAGAAGGGCTTCTTTGCCTTTTCTTTGCAAACTTTTTTGGAGTTGCTGCCGGAGTTTTGACAGGGGATGGTTTTGGGCTAATAGTAGAAGTATGGACTTTGGCGGGTGAAACTCTGATGGGGGTCTTTTTTAATGCTGTCAGTTTTGAAAGAGGAGATGAGGATCTTAGGACTGGAGGAGGGGTCATTATATGTTGATTGGCTGACGGGGAAGACGGTGCCGAGGAATTGGTGCCAGATTTTCTTTTCAATTTGTTTCAAAGAATCTTTAAGTTGTTGCAATTTTTCGGCTTTCTTGAATGAAGTTTCGTATTTTTGTTTTTGCTGACGTAATTTTTTAAGAATAGCTGGTCGGGGAGATTAGTAATGCTTGAGGGACTGCGACTGTTTGTGTTTCTTTCCCGTTGGGAAGAGGACCCGCTGCCCGGATCTTCCCTCTAGCTTTACCAACAACCTGCAAGTCCCCATTTTCCTCCTCCACAACCGCACTACCAGCGGGCGAAGAGTGGGGACGCGAGACGGAACCAATCGGGGGTATTATCACACCGGTCCCGGCTGTTGGCATACCCATTGCAGGCGAGACGGAAACAACAAACTCAGTACTCCGGTAGATTTGGGCCGGTGGGGACCAGAACTCCAGAGGCTTCATCTCTGGGCAGGAAGAGGAGAGGTGACCAGTCTGTCCACACTTCCATCAAGTCGGTCTTCAACCTGTGACTATGATTGGCATCCTCTGGCTCTCAACAACCAGGCACTTGAGGAAGGAGGTGAAGGCCTTTTGATCCAGCATCAATTCAAAATTCCATGCCCAGGTCAGATCGCCGGAGGACGCACTGAGCATCTGGGAAAATTGACACCGATAGGCGGCCAAGTGCTCGCCGACAATCTGAGGAGGGACCTCATAAACTGCCTTATATTCGATCATCAGTATTAGATCTTTTGTTATTAGGTCACGAGTGCTCACCGCTTCACAGTATGTCCCACATGAAGAAGCCTTTGCCTTTAATGATTCTCTGTGGTTTAATCCCAAGGGACGTCAATGACTTTATGACGGTGTATTTTGTGGAGCACCACAAAGACCGACACAGTTCTTTTTTCAACCTTCAATAGTTCCTCAAAATTTGTCAAGAGCGCATCTTTTGCAACAAGATGGGCGTAGCTTTTAGCTTTCTCAAGGAACTCCGTAATGTTCATGCTGCATTTAGATGGGGACGACCAGCAAGAGGGCCTCTCCCCGACCGCTACTTTGTCATCTATGTTGGTATTGTCAATTGCCAAGTAATTTCTTGAAGAAGATTCTTTGCTTGCTTCTGCTTCCATATTGTTTTCCTTTGTTTGGATATTTTGGCCTGATTCGACTTCCATATTTTCAGTTGGGATAAGAGAATTTTCGCTCTTTTCCGCCAAATTCTTCTCTTGCACTTTTTGACCATTATCGGCCACCATACTTGTTAACGATTCATTACCTACTTCTGTATTTTTATTTACTTCCGATTTATCGAGTGGCTCAGTCTTTTTTTTCTAGTCCCAAATAAGTTATTTTTACGTTCTTCTTGGCACCCATTTTTTAACATGCTTAAAGACTTTTTAATATTTTTTCCTTTTTACAAAAATAAAGTATTTAGGAAATAAAAAGGTAAATAAATTACTAAAACAAATATAATAGTAGACGTGCTAAAGACAAAACGATACGCAAAATACTGTCAAGAATAAAACGTTGAACTTTAAAATAAAAAGACGGCAAAAAGGATTTAAAAGGAGTCTACAGCAAAGACGGAGTTAAGCGTACGAAAAGGAATAAAAAATATACAAATAAATTCAAACAACAATAAATAATACAGTAATAGGACGAGAACACGAAAGAAAATACGGAACTAATACGAAACTAACAAATGACAAAAACAAAGATGGCCGCTAAAATACCAAGTCTGGCCGTTAACGAAGGAGACGAACAAATTAGACAAAAATTAAAAATACAAGAAAATTAAAGGAAAATTAAAAGAAAAATGGGGAGGGTAAGAAATGGAAAAGAAAAAATCACAAACTTTTCAAAAATCAGTCAGTTCAAAATTGAAAACGTAAGAAAAAGTAAAAAAAAAAACAGACTTAACAGAACGAAATTGAGGTAAGTAAATAATCCAGGTAATAATATCGCAAATACGAGGTGACAAAAACCGGTCAGTAAGGGTTCTTATTCTGGATACACCATTCATTCATTCTCTTGAGAGGCGCAGTATTTATAGTGTCAGGAAGAGTACATTATAGTTATAGGTAAGTTATCATAACACCCACCTTCGAAAGCTTTTGCGTCGCAGTGGTCTTTAGTATTTTCTTCTCTGTTGATTTATTATCAAAGGCTCTGTGACTTTTCCTGGTCGATTTTCGTGATTCAGACATTGTTTGCGGTCTTTGCATATCAAATGTGTCGAATATTGTATTCATCACTTCTTCCTGAGATGGACCGTTAGAATTATCTAACTGCCTCTTTCTTATTTGATTTACATGTCTTTCATGTGAGAATTTCGGGCCCTGTACTATGTAAACCATGTTCCCGTTTTTTGTTTATTTTTCAATTGTACCTTGCTCCCAGTAGGACGTATTGTTTTTATACATATTTTAAAAAAACTTTCTCTCCTTGGTGAAATTTTCTTTTTGGTACGCCTGACATTGGTATTTACTTTGTTTGTTTTGGTAGCAATTTGTCAAATACTGATCTGATATTTCGGACGAACATCACTTACGTGGGTGATAATGCCGATGGCGTAGCACTGTTTGGTGTAATTCGATATACATGTAAAAATTGTTTTCCTTTTCTGTTGGCACGTCATGTGCTTTCCTTAATGCTCTTTTGAGTGTGTCTACAAATCTATCTGCTTGCCCGTTTGATCTTGGGTGATATGGCGGGGATTTGATATGTTTAACTTGAAAAAGTTCACAAAATTCTTGAAAGTCCGCAGATGTGAATTATGTCCCATTATCTGTGACTAGACAATCAACCACTTCGAAGCGAGCAAACAGCTCGTGGAGGCAATTTATGTTAGTTTCAGAAGTTGGTTTTCTGCAAAGAAACACTTCTGGCCATTTGCTATAACTGTCTACTATGATCAAATAGTAGAAACTAACTATTGGACCTGCAAAGACTATAATGGATTCTTGACCACGGTCGATCTGTCTATGGCCATGGCTTATGGATGATCGGTGGTGCTTTCGCTGCTAAGGAACAACCCTTGCATTTTCCCACTATCTGTGTAATGTCTTGATCCATGTTTTCACAATATACGTAACTTCGCATTAACGATTTCATTCTATTCTTTCCTGGATGGCCCATGTGGAAGTCATTTAGGATTTGCCTTTTAGTGTTTTTGGAATTACTACCTTTTTGTTATATAGTAGAACATTGTCACATGACGAAAAACTCTCGGATACATTTTTATTTTTTCTGCAATTTTTGGTTTTTGTTACTTTTATGAATTCATAAATGATGTGACGGGGAGGTTTCGAACTGTACTACTTAGTGATGTCCTGATATCTTCTTCTTGTCGTAGGGCTGCAATTGCAGAATAATCCAATGGCTCCGTTTTCTTAAGTATTAGTCTCGAGAGACCATCTGCATGTCCAATTCTGTTCGTGGGAAGATACTCCAATTTGAAATTTTAGTTCAGTAAATGTGTACGCATCTTACCAACCTCATTGCAGTGTAAAAAGGTAGACCTTGTGGTCCGTCTGTAAAATAAAAAATCTACCGTAAATATATCTACGAAATCTTGTAACTGCAAAAATAATCCCCAGCGCTTCCTTTCCGATTTTTGAGTAATTTTTCTTTGCTAGTAGTAAAGTTCTTGAAGCATGCGCGATGGGTTTTAGTGTCCCATCCGGCATTTTATGCAGTATACAAGCACCAACTCCATAGGCAGTCGCGTCACTTGCGACTATTATTTCTAAAAAATAGATCTGCGTTTAGCGTCTTAATTATTTTGTCAAAAGTTGTCTGGCATTCATCTGTCCACTCCCAAACTTTTTCCTTCTTCAAGAGTTCGTTTAGGGGTTCACGTAATTTATGCATGTTTGGAATGAATTCTTGGTAATAATTCACTAAGCCTAAGAAGCTTTGTAATTCGGCTACGTTTTTTGTAGCTGGCATTTTTTTTTATTTCCGTACCCCTTCATCGATAATATGTCCCAATTATTTTATTCCCTTCATAAATTAATCGCACTTGTTTTCTTTTACCTTGAAACCATAGTTTTGTATTCTCCTAAAAACCTCTTGAACGTGTTCCCAGTGTTGCTCAATGTTTTTGCTATTTACCAGTATGTCAACCAGATATGAAATCGTGAAATCCTAGTCGGCCTAGCATAGTATCCATTATCTGTTGAAATATTGCCGGCGCGGCCTTAATCCCGAATGGTAATCTTTGGAACTTGTATAATCCTTTGTGTGTGTTTATGCAAAATAATCTCGAGCTTTCCACATCTACTGGTATTTATAGGTACGCTTCTCTCAAGTCTATTTTTGAGAAAAAATTCCCTCCGTTTAGTTTTGCGAAAACTCCTTCTGGACTGGGTAGAGGATAGTGGAAATCCTTAATCGCTGCTTTTAATCCCGTTGAGAAATCAGTGCATACTCGTATCTCCCCCGATTTCTTTTTGGCGTAAACCGTAGATGCGGCACGTTGACTATATTCCACTTTTGTTAATATACCGATTTTTTCGAGTCTATCCAACTGTTGATTTATTTTTTCTATTGAAGCAAACGTACGTTCCTTTTCTTCTTGAAGATAGGTTGTACATTTTCTTTTAATTCTATATTTGCTGCCATTTTTTACACCTACCGAGGCCAGCTGAAAATACTTCGGTGAAACTCTCTTTTAGTTTCTCCTTGAATTTATCTGCCTCGCTCCATAAACTTTTCACTTTTTAGCAGTACGTACTTTTCTCTATTACTTAGAACATACATTTTTAATTTTTTGGTCATTCCATTGAATGTCACATTTGTAATTACTTCTCCTTTAAATTTTATTTTTCTCCCAATTACCGACCTAGCAATTTTATCGGTTCTCAACATGGTCGGTTTGTTCAACTTTTTTCCATGTTTGTACGTTAATAATAGATAAATCCGACCCGGAATCCAAGTGTTGTCTGACTTTTCTGTTTAACATTTCTACTTGCACGTATTTTCGTATGTTTGTCTCGTCCGCTTGGTCAGTCCTCGTGATTCTTACTCTGCTTTTGCTTTCTTTCCTAGTCCAACAATGAGAACTTTTATGACCCACATTTTGCACGACAGACAAGTCTTAAAGCGGTATGGGCAGTCTTTATACCAATGCAAAGTCCCACAGCTATAGCATGGACTGGGTGGTAGTTTTTTCTGATATTGACTTTTTGAAGTAGAAAAATTTGTTTGATCTGTTTTTGAAGAAGGAAAATTGTTTTTTTTTTTTTTTTTTAGGAATGTGCAAAAACGTGTTTGTCGTTGTACTTTACGTATGTGCGCGATGTCAGATTCTTCTATATCTTTCGAATCCTTCTTCACGCTTTATATATCTGACAGTCTTCAGCCAATTTTTGTAGCGTCAAATCTGTTTCACTCTCCATTTTTGTGAGAATTCTGCGTCTGATCTCCGCGTCTTTCGTTGAAACCAGGCCTTGAACGAATATTAAACATTTATAATTGTCCAGGCTGAGTTCAGATAACTTGAAGTCATCAGAGTGTTTATTTACAATGGAAGCGAATATCATATAGTCTTCGCATCCTTTTTTGTTAGATTCAGATATTTCCATCTATTGTGGAATGGTGAGGTATTTGAGCTAAATAGTTCTGTTAACAGTTTTATGGCTTCTTTCAATGTTAACTCATTTGTTTTCCTTTGTAGGATATAGTCTACGAATTATGTGTGTTCGCTAGACCCTTAGTAGTATACGTACTTTTCTCACGTCTGACCAATTCCCGCAATCAAACTCATATAAATCTTCTGCATTCTGAAGTAAGCTGGGAAGGTTTTCTCTTCGTCTGGTTTATACGTGAAATCTTCGATAGAGTTCATATAGTATTTTGCGAGAGAACTGTTTCATTTTCGGAATGTTGCCATTTATTTGTTATTAACCGTAGCAATAATTCATGTACAGATGCTTCTGTTCGTTTTTCTGTTGCTGCTCAAACTGAATTTTGATAAGTTCCAATATTGTTGCCTTAAAATCTTCCATATTTATCGTAATTATGGTAAGTATTTTTCTTTTAGTTTAGACTTCTGATCTTTGTCGTCTGTTATTCTGAAACCTTAGTACGGAAAAAAATTCCCTGTAAAGTTGGTGTCCCAAAAAAAATGTTCTCTTTTTTTTCTTATGTTCACGTAGAACTTGTTTTTTTGTTTTTGTTTTTGTTTTTTTCTCACTACCTACGTCGCCTCTGTTATGGACGACCGATAGTAAAAAGGTTTTTGTAAATTCTCCACGTAGAGCTTGTTTCTTGAGTATACTTTTTTTTTTAGGTTCTACGCGTAGAGTTTGTTTCTTCAGTTTTTGTCGCCACTTTGTCCTCCGCGTAGAATTCGTTTCTTCAGTTCCTCGTCGCCTCTGTTATGGCGACGGATAGCAAAAAAGGTTCGTTTCTTCAGATGATAACAAAACAAGTTTGTCCTCCGCGTAAAATCCGTTTCTTCAGTTCCTCATCTCCACTGTTATGGCCCAATATCCTCGCACCACAGTTATGGTCCTAGGTTAGAACCAAGGAAGTACAACACGAACACCAGAGTAGAATAACAAAGATATATTACAACAGAAATATAGTGCAAGAAGTTGAAGTTGTTAGTAATGACTGACCGTCTGGTGTAGAGTGAACTAATATTTTCTCGACTCGTTACACCATTCATTCAATATACCTCTTGAAAGGCGCAATATTTATAGTGTCTGGAAGAGTCCATTATCGTTACAGGTCAGGAAGAGTCCATTATCGTTACAGGTAAGTCCCCATAACACATACACATAACACATACATACACACATTCCTACAAAGATAACTCTAAATAATGCATAGTCCATACATTAAGGATCACAACTATTCAATATCAATTTAATTATATATGTTAGCTTAAATCAATAGCAAATAAGAATGGATAAGAACTACTGACAATGATCTAGCTATATATATATATATATATATATTTATATATATATATATATATATATATATATTGTGCATCAGGTCTCTGTAATCGGCCCTTTAAAATGTGTGGTTAGTTCTGCATAAAGTTTTCACCACTATTGAAATAATTTGTGCTGGTCTCTGGCTGCCGGTTCCTAGGAACTGCGTTGTTGACCCTCATATGTCGAATACGACGGGCGAGTCCATCATACGACGGGAGCGTTCACCATGCGTGTATATATACACTTGTCCATGTATATAAATAAAAATAATATAATTAAAGAATCAATAATAAGGATGATGATGCTGATGATCCAATGTCCAACCCAATAACACTTCTACCCAGATTGCAAGGTAAATGATGTTAAAAGTTACTTCATTCCCTTGATTTAATGACTTCCAATTTTTCATGAGACAAAGATATAGAGAATTACGTTCGAGCTCTTCTTATTAAGTTCCATTTTAACAGAAGAGGTTTTGTTTTTCTCTTTTAATCTCCAAAGGTACTTAGACAACGAAGTGCTAAATTTTTGAGAACTGTTATTGAAGAAAAGGACATGTTGATACCAACGCATTTTAAACATATTTATTAATCCCAAAGTAAAATATTTTTATTATTCTGTAATGGGCAATCATTGGGGTTCCTACAAGTACTTTCACTATGATTTATATCATTATACTTAGTATTCTAAAATACATTTATTACAATTTATCTTGCCATTTGAATGTGTATACTGACATAATACTTTATTATTATGTTTTTTGATTATCTTCTCAAGATTATTCTCACAACAATAACTTAATATAAGA
Source organism: Acanthosepion lycidas (assembly GCA_963932145.1). Classification (NCBI taxonomy): domain Eukaryota; kingdom Metazoa; phylum Mollusca; class Cephalopoda; order Sepiida; family Sepiidae; genus Acanthosepion; species Acanthosepion lycidas. The sequence continues at coordinate 146,325,997 of OZ010574.1, forward strand.
TTATTTCTCCTAAATATTTTATTAAGTGGATACGTTTTGAGGGAAGGATCTTTGATAAGATTTAGAAGTTTATGTCAAAATTTGGTTTTAACCCTTAAGTTGAAAGGGAGAGTAAACAAAATCATCTTTCTAGATCTATTTGTTCTTATTACATTCATAATTAATAGTATTTCTATAGTCAATAGTGTTTCCTTCACAACCGGTATTCCTAAGGGCAGAATTATAAAATTCACTATGTTTATTACAAAAAGTTTTCTAGAAGAGTTAAAACCGATTCTAAATTCTATAGAGTAGGATATATGCTTAGTAACAGAAGAGAGTGATTAGAATTAGGATATACATATTCTGGGTTAGAATTAACCTTCATATGAGGTTGAAAAGAACTATTACGCTGGTCAAAACCATATATATTGTCTAAATATTTTAGCTGATTTAGGGCAATTTTGATGTGCTTATTCCAAATATCACATTGGTTTTACTCAATCAGATCTTTTTTTTATATATGGCAATATGCTTTTTTACTTTTTTGTTTCTGTTGTCATATTCATTAAAATATCTAAATATGCAACATATTTCACACATAAAAAATAATTATGTTGATAACAAACTTATTAAATTTAACCCATCAGAAATATTTTAGCCAAATATAACTTCATAACTATTAAAACACATCTCCAGAATATTTAAAAAACAATAACAATCAAGAAAGTATTTACACCTCAAAACACACCATCTGTAGTGCACAATACACAACCATAGAATTTAAATCAGATTTTTTTTTATTAGTCATTATAATTTAGGTCTACCACCGAAATATCGCACGGACGTAGTAGTAAGGATACCACGTCAATTTTAGGGTCAATTAGAAATAACTAAATTTTTATAATTCAGGAACCACTTTCTCAGGAACAACGGCATAAAAATAGCAATGTTTGAGCTCAGCGACAGTTTTTCAGCTTCCACTAAGGTCCATGGCACTCTAACTACTGATATTCACGACCTCATTCACTTCCACTCAAACTATCAAGAATCGATTCAGCAGCTTCGTGACCAGGATCACACATGGTATGTAAGACATGTACCGAGTATATGCATTGGTGGGCCAAGGGAAAGAAGAGTTGTGCGAAACTTAGAATTTTCATTATTTGAAGCGAGCCAACTAACTATAACATTGACTGCTACTGTACTATTGATGAGACTGGGATCAGTAGGAAGAACCGAAGCAGTCTTAAGTATCCGGATCTTCTTTCAGCTCGTCGTTCTGTAGATCATTGTAATGAAATTCCAATACCTGTCTTTGGAGAACTTTCTGACATTAGTGAGAAAGTTTTCAACAAGAGCAACTACAATTGGTTTTTGAAAATGATGCTCCACATCCTTTTTCTCAAAAGGAACTAAATGATCCCATTCACAATCTCAGCTTCTCAGAGTCCTCTCTCAAACTGTTGGCATCTAGATTGAAGAAAAAACCTCCTCTCTGGCAGTACTCACATCACCGCAAGAGGCATCAAGAGTACCTCCGTCTTTTCTATGTACAGATATTGCGCAACTTCTGCACAAAATTGGAGTGACACAGTACGAACACAAAGACTGGTGCCTGCTAATTCACCACGAAAAACGATCACTGAAAAGTGTTTAGCTGCACAATAGCAACCAGTTTTCATTTGTACCCATCGGTCACCCGAATACACTGAAGGAGAAATATTAGGTTGGTGTAAAAATAATGTCGTTTTCTGACGTTCAACTTCAAAAGATATTTGCTTTAAATGGCGAACGATTGTTGAGTGGTCAACCTCGAGTTGAACAGCAACTTCTCGTGTTGTTTTGCGAGGATCGGCTTCAATTAAGGCTTTCAAATGTTCGTTATCAACAGCAGTCGGCCGGCTGCGACCGTCTTCATCTTCGAGGCTCTCGTCACCATTGCGAAATTTCTTGAACCACCGTTGTACCACACGTTCGTTAGTCGTTCTTGGGCCAAACGCATCATTGATATCACGAGCTGTCTCGGCAGCTTTTCGGCCTAGTTTGAACTGGAACAAGAAAATCGTGCGGATTTGAATTTTGTCCATGCGGTCAAAAAGCCTGAAAAAAATGAATGAAGAGATTGAGAACGGTAACGAATAGCACGATTCGATAGAGCAAAAAAACGCGCTTCAAAAGGATATATAACATGGCTATATATATCAATGAATTAATTCAGAAATCATATATAAAAGTAACATATGTGAGAAAACGACATTATTTTTGCACCAACCTAATATGAAGCAGTGAATTATGTTCTGGAGAAAATACTTTATGATCACCATGAATGGTTTATACCGGTTGACCTGAAGATGTTGAACTTTTTATTGGGACAATAGTAAAGAATCACCGAGTATACTTGCTTTCTGTGCATGTGGGTTAGTAGGGGCACTACTCAGCATTACGCGAAAAAGGACTGACCTTTTGGGGAGGAGAGTAAAAAACGTCATCAATAAGCCTCTGATGAACAGAGACATGATACTTTTCCCACTGCTACACATCCATGTCGGCTTGATCAAGCAGTTGAAGCTCTGAACACGGACAGTGGCAGCTTCATTTACTTGTGCCAAGTTTTTCCATTTTTGACGATGGAGAAGTTGAAAGCTGCTATCATTGATGGTCCGCGAAACCGCCAGGTCATCCAGTGTTTGAAAACTCAATGTACAAAGTGGCAAAGGAGGCATGGAAGTATATTGTTCTGGTCGTGAAGATCTTTCTTAGCATTTCTTTGGCAAAAGGAATTATTTATTGTCACAATGGATCGTTTTCCTGTGAATTTCGGATCAGTTAGGCCGAACAGGGTGGGGGGTGATTCCATCGGGACATGAAAAAGATAGAGATCAGGTATCAGGGGCGCTGGTATGCAGATATAATAACTGGTTACTGCTGGACTTTGAAAAGAGCACCCTAGCCGCTGATCATTCTAAGGGTTTCAATAAATGGAATTTCAAGCCCTGAATTTTGAATGACGTAACATGCAATTTACATTTACTTACATTTATCAATGTATACTATTCAATTTATGGTAATCGATGTTTGCAACATTTAAATAATAAATAAAACAATTTTTCTTTTAAAAACATATAATGCCAAAAAAAATGTTGTCATTAGATTGGATTTTTAAAAACTCAACATAACACAAAAATATGACCTGACTGAGAGAAACATATGCCATTTCCGGGTTCAGCAGTGAAAAATTTTCATAAATCATTTGGAAAAATATAGACAACTTAAAATATATTTTTTGTTGCCCAGTGTTATTAAGTTCTACTGTGACATCCAGTTCAATGTTGGTTGTAACTTTAACCTTAAGACCTAAATCCTTAAACTTTGTATGGATCATTTTCCTAGTAACCTTAATTTTTCTAGAGTCTTTAACTACTAATAACATATCTCTATATAATCCGATACCTTCAGAATCTAGGCATTTAAATCGATTAAAAGAAATAATTCCACAAAGTCGGAGGCTAGCAGAATCTAAAGAACCCATTAAGATATCAAATTTATCAGGGGAACTGTTTTTGGTTCATTGTTCTTCGTTGTAAATCAGAACAGAATTTCTGCATTTCAAGATGATATTCAGTTCATTACCATAAATGTTTGTGCATTCCTGAGCAAACTTCAAGGCCAAAGTGAAAACATCTTTAGAGATGGAGGGATAGTAATCAATGGTGTCAAACTATATGGAAGTGTAGTTATTGTTATTTTAGATGGCAGTGAACCAGTTGATAACATACGCGGTATTAACACACTTTAAGAAACCAAAGATACCTTTAATAGATTGGTTGGTTTGCTCCCAAATGGTTTTACTGATCCTTCCGATCTGTGGTCTGGAAGGATTAATTAGACGAGTTGATCGCTTGGTTCTGAAATCCGGTTTATGGTCCTTTAATAAAATATATGCATTCTTATCTTGTAATTTACTGACACGTTCGCTTATACATAGTTTTTTCAGTAATGAATTTGGTAACACAGTTAATTTTATCTATCAGGTTTAAAGTAGTTGTGTAATGTTTCTTAGCATTTGGTTAAACTATTTTTAATAAAAGTGTCATAATTCTTAGGGGATAACTTATAAAGCCGTTTTATCTGATTTGACAAAAATATCACCGGATTTATTTATAACCTTGACAATATCATTAAGATTTTTTGAAAAGATTTTTTATTCTTATGGGAGGTTAATTCATTTATGATTCCCAGTAATTCATTTTTAAAACCAAACAGCTCCTTAATCGCTGTCTTCAGACTCTTAAAACCGTAATGTTCATGAGTGTATAAATGGTTCAGGTCAAGAAGAAAAAAGTGTCCTTTCTGTCACATTCATCTAATATTTTTTTTTCCGTTTATAGTGCTAATTTGACGAAATAGTCGCGTTTGTTTGCGGTACGTATATATGTGGGTATCTATATATGTGTGTGTGTGCATATATACATATCCTTTTTTTATATAGTTTTTTTTTTTAAATCTGATATCTGTCGTCGAAATACTTATGTGTCGTACATACATTATTTTGATTTTTCTACCTTTATTTGATTCACCCCCACTTTTTATCGACATGTTTGTTCTCAAGAGTATTTTTTGATTGGTAGTTTGTGTCGTTTTTTGTTTATATGCCTGATTCAATCTTTTTGAATTTGCTTATTTGTATATGGGTATGGATGTATGGTTGCATGTATATTGTTTTTACTTGTACTCGCTTATTTCGTTTGTAATTTCCTTTTTATATCGTGATCACTTACATGTACCACACCTCTGCTTTCTTTAATGTCATTGGTTCATAAATATATGATACTTATTATATGACAATTTTGCCATCGCACGTAATTTGAATTTTTCTCTAAAATCACGGATTGGTCCATTTCTTGACCAATCGCGTATTTTAGTATATTTCTATATTTTGGCGCCAAGCTCACTGGAGCCTATGAGTAACTATAAAAACACTCTCACTGTTAGCCAACATCTAGTAGCAGTCCAATTCTTGGAAAATACGACATGGCGCATATTCTTCTTGTGACATTTTAATTTCTTAATTATTACTCATTCGAGTAATCATATCAATTCCTATTGATATCACTCATAAACATTACATCTTTCTACACTGATAATACACTGTGAAATTATTCTCATTTAGCTAAGACTTCAATTGAACTTGTAGTTAAATAACATTCAACATTGTACTCAACATTAATTAGCTAAACTTACCCTTTTTATTACGGAAAAAGGGAAGCAACATTCTTTATACTATTGTTGATTTTTGTATATCATTGTTAATACAATATTTTATTAATGTTCACTGAGCTTGATTATTATTCTCTCGTGTATGTTGTACATGATTCATGTGGGGTTTTGTTTTACAAGAACACAGATTTCCTTCTTGATTATATTCACGGTGTCTTCTCCTTTTTCGTGTCATATTTAAATTTTTAATTTTCTATTTTATTCTTTTATCCTTTTCCCTTCTTTGTGTTTCTTCTTTTTTTTCTTTACCTCGATTTCTTCTTCTATTCCCTGTGTCATTCTTATATTTGCGTTCATATATGATACATTTTATTCATATATCTATATTTTAGGATGCCAATGTGTTTCTCGTGACATCAGCTGACGTACTGTTGCTTGGGATCTGTAGCATTCATGTATACTTTTAACACCAGGATTGATTTTAGCGGACATATTAGTCTTTAAATAACAATAATACTAATACATATATATAGTTTTTTTCTTTTCCTCTGTTATATTTATGAATGACTTTACTAAATTTAAAACTTAATACTCAATTTAATATGAAATTCGAAATTTCTATCTTTTAATTTTTAATTTTATCGTAAATTAAGGATTAATTATTTCATATTGATTTTAGGTTTGTTCTAGCATTAACATTAATCAACTAACGGTATATATTTAGAATAAACCGTCATGTATTTTTGGTCTTGAATTTTCATATACTTGTATTCAGATTTGTCAACATAGGTTACGTACTATGGTGGTTTGATTTCGTTTTGAATTTTCAAAATAATACTTATACACCAGAAGAACCAAAATCGCTATGTGCGGATGTTACAAAATATTTGTGTTATTATTTTTAAATAAATACAATTTGCTCTCTACTGTATTGAGTACACTTTTAAGAATAACGTTTTTGGTTATTGGAGTTTTATACTATATACAGCAGTCCAATACTCGGGTGTGTATATATATATATATATATATATATATATATATATATATATATATATATATATATATATATATATATGTGTGTGTGTGTGTGTGTGTATATATATTATATATATACATATTTATATATATATATATTATATACATAAATACACACATCTACGTACAAATATACCAATACACATATTTATACTTATATATATATATATATATATATATATGTATATATATATATATATATATATATATATATATATATATATATATATATATATATATATATATATATATATATACATATATGTACATAAACATAAATAATATATACACATACACACATGTATTTACTTAAAACTATATATATATATATATATATATATATATATATATATATATATATATATATATATATATATGGTTGGATAGATGTGAGTTTGTGACCCTGGGTTTCACGCTTTAGAGATCGTCAGACAAACTGATTGATATTTTTTTAAATATTGGTTTTATGTAGATTGCGTGTATTGGTGTTATTGTGGAAGGGGTGGGGGAAACTCCGTCGTTTTCAGAGATAATCTCCAAATCTAGGCATGAGAACAAGTACATATTATCCGAATTCATACCAAACGGAAAAAATAGACAAACCACCAAAAATAACAATTTAATTTCAAGATACCATCAAAATAATTGTATCTATCATTATTATCATTGCACCACCAGTAGTAATCACTTTTACCACTTTACAATAACTATTATCTAATAATATTATCATTACTACCAACACCCAGCACCATCACTTACACATCACACCTATTATTATAAATCTTCTACAATCTTTAACGCATATTACCCACCCCCAGCATATTTAATACCTTAAAACAATAAGGTCAGATATATGAATATGTATGTGAATAAACACCCATTACCAGGATTCATAATAAATAAAAATAAACAAATAAATATAAAATAAAATAAAACACCAACAACCATCCTTTACCTAGCACCACAATAATTACATTTATAGGTTTTATTATTCTCCCACCAACATTACTAATCACTACTAACAATTTACAATAAATATTAACCACTTATATTATTATTGCCGCCATCCACCTTACATATTACTATCACACCATATCTAACATTACCATATAATCCTGCCATAATTATTAACGTATACTACCCCCTCTCCCAGCATATTTAATACCACCATAAAAATAACCAATAAGGATTACAAACTGAAATTTCTTCCAGCCACATATACACAGTCACAAATAAACAAGGAAATAGCGAGCTTTAATATAATAAACAATAATATTTTTGTAAATTAAAAATTAAAATATTATAGCAATCTTCAACTACCATAATTTTACACAGAATACCTATTATCAGGATTTATACCAAAATAAATTGATACATATAACAAAATAAAATGAAATAAAATAAAACACCAACAACCACTCTTTAGCTACCACCACTCTAACTACATTCATGGTTTCATCATTCTCCCACCACCGTTACTAATCATTTCTACCAATTTCCAATTTCTACCAATTTACAATAACTATTAGCTAATTATATTATCATTGCCTCCAATCCCTTGCAACATTACTATCACATCATATCATATAGACCCGTTATTAAATCAAACTACCCTCTCACCCAGCATATTAAATATTAAACATCACCATATAAATAACCAATAAGGATTACAAATTTCTACCTGTTACATATACACAGTCAAAAACAAACAAATAACCAGCTTTAAACATAATAAATAAACCGCCATTTTTTTCAAAATTTAAAAATAAATATAAATAATAATAATTTTTACCTATCATAATTTCACACAAACCCCACCACATGTATATACATACACGCGAGGAAATATTATTCAGCGGAAAAATATATATATATGACATGTATTCATTCACGAGACATTCACGAGACATTTCCGCCACACTTCCAATCTTTAAATTTCAACATACAAATGCGTATGTATAGAAACAACACCACTATATGTCATATCCGAAACTGCCCACATATGTTTATATATGTATGAGTCCCGACCGACGACCAAGTACGTATATGTGTCTGCAGACATCGATGTTTGCGTCTGTACGATGAGGAAACGACGAAGTTTCCCCCACCCCTTCCACAATAACACCAATACACGCAATCTACATAAACCCAAATTTAAAAAAAAAATAATCAGTTTGTCTGACGATCGCTAAAGCGTGAAACCCAGGGTCACAAACTCACATCTATCCAACCATATATGTTAGCTCTATCTCTGATATTGAGCGCTTTCTAATAATTACCGCGCATATAATATATAAATAATTATACATATATATATATTTATTTATATTTATATACACACACTTTTCACACACACACACACACACACACACACACACACACACACACACATATATATATATATATATATATATATATATATATATATATATATATATATATACTAGAGAGAGAAAGGCTTAATATCCTTCGTTTTTGTTTGCATATATGCGTGAATATTTTAAAATAATTTTATATTGTCCCGTTATAATTTATCATGAATTTGCTATCGATGCTATATTTTGTGCTCCTCATCCTTTCATATATCTCAACAGCTTTTAGTATTTTCTTTTTTTCACTAACTTTAGCTCCATATTACCCGTCAGTCTCCCTGTTTACTTAACTCCCTTTTTTGTATAACTGTGCTTTTATCTCGTGTTTCTGTTGACTTCAGTACATCTTGTAGCTGTTTATTCTGCGTCCGTCGTTTCCTTAAATTTCATTTGTATATTTCTACGTGTAAATATATGTTACTCTTTAGGTCGTTTTTCTTAAAATCTTTGTGGCTCACATGCCTTTGTCCATGATATTTTTATTATTCTTCGGTAGCGACAACTTTGTGTCTGAGATATTTCGTATATTGCTAGAGACAACCGTTCGTAGAAATTTATTAATATTTTCTTAAACTATATTTCCCCCGTGAGTGGTAAATTATTTAATATATAATTTAATACCCAAAATATTGTTAAATTACTGTTTTAATATTTTTCTTGATCTCAATGAGTAATACTTTTGAAAATAAATACAAATTCTTTGAAAGAATTTTGCAATAAATTTAGTTTTGTCTTTATAATGTGTAATGCGAAAATATATATTTTTAAGAGAAAGATAAAATCTTTTACTAGCACATAAATCTGTGTTAAAATAACAAAAATTTTAATTATTAATAGAGGCAATAAAATTTAGGTTAATAGACTAATTAAGAGTGATGTCATTATAAATTCAATAGAGTGTCAATTTGAAAAGTTTTGGATAAAATTGCCACATATTCTAAATTTTCAAATTATAAAATAAAAAAGTTCATATATTCACCCCCACCTTCAAAGTAGACATAATAAGCTTGTGGCCTACAAATAAACGGAAAATATCAAAATAGAATTTGTTTTAAATTCTTTTTATTTTATATATGATTAAAAAAAAACGTGAATATATTTATTTCTTCAGCGTAAACGCCCCATACACTTTTTTTCAAGGCACCTGTAAATATATTATTTCTTCCAACAATTGAAGACTTGTACAAATAATTAACATTCGTGTCCTTTTTATCAGTTTAATTGAAATATTTTGATTAAATGTTTTCGCTTCTCTGCCCGTGGGAGTTAATTGCCTTCTTAAATAATTTTTGAAGGATTTGGGTTTGGCGAATTTCCCGGTTGACGGTTTTGTGTGCCAAGAAAATAGTGATGACATGAAAAGAAAGTTGATGATCAGAGGAAGTGTACGGGATGATGATTAAGTAAAGATAATGAAAACCTGAATTAAGTGAAGACGCAAGTATTAAGAAACTTATTATTAATGGCTTGTTAACTGTTGTGTCCATGAAAACATTGTGTGATTACGCATATAGATTTAGAAACAGAAAATGCTTCTGAAATATCGATATACATTTCTAGACATCAAAATTGTCCATATAAACGCATGTTCAAAAGGTCACCGCTGTAGCTCAAGGCTCCAACTCCTAACAAAAATTGAAAATATCCTCTGCTTACTTTTACACACGCACGCACGCACGCCCGCACGCACGCACGCGTCGTATAATTTACTGCCGGATTCTTTCAAATAATCCCACACGCTGTAGAATTGTTTTGCAGGCCACCATGAAAGATATCTGTTAATATTTTCATAAACTATACTTCCCCCGAGAGTGGTAATTATTTAATATATAATTTAATACCCAAAATATTACTAAATTACTGTTGAAACGTCTCTGCATTATTAATATCTGCAGCATAAACCAACTGTTTTAGGTAGCCCCACAGACAAAAATCCTAATTATTGATGTCGGAGAAACATGCAGGCCATGGAACCGGTCCTCACCAACCTATCTCTCTTTCGTTGTAGATATCATCCAGAGCATCTCGAAGAATGTGACTTAAATGTGCAGGAGCCCCATCTTATATGTTTCACATGCATCTTATTAGAGGGGTACATATTCTAGTAGGTCTGGAAAGTTGTTCGAAATAAAGTCCCGGCAGACAGCTTCTGGAAGACTTGCTGGGAGAACATATGGACCTACCAGATAGCCAACTACAATTCTAGCCTAAACAATAATCGTAAACTGATATCTGCAATATGCTATGTGGAATCCGATCCGAACAAAATGTTGGTTGTGTAAATTTCTTAATCCCTCTCTTCCAAATGTTACCTCATGTCTAAACAAAACTGATTAAACGAACAACAGATCAGTAGTTTGTGCTATAAACCATCGGCAAAAGTTGTCACGTGGTGAGTGGTCAGAGTGCGAAAGACCCAGCACACGTTGCAAATGATACGGATACAGGAGCTGCTATTGGATTATCCTCCATGCGTTAAAATGGGTCGTACGGCATTCTGGGGCCATTTGACGTGTGCTGATATTGTGATCGTCCCCGACAGCCTGGAGAGTGTTTTCTTCGTGGTCAGGGTACGAGCGGATATCGGCATCCCCTCTGTATGGAAATGAAGTCAGATTTAGCCGTTAGGCTCTGTGTACATATATAGTGCCTATATATATATATATATATATATATATATATATATATATATATATATATATATATATACCGGTACTGGCCCCTGAGATCGATGTAAGAACTACGATAATCATTTGCGACTGTGGAAAGGAATCTAAGAATATGCGTGTCCTTAGAATACACTAGACGAGAATGAAATGTATGGATAAGCGAAGTCAAGGGAGGGTGCACAGGTTTATTCCCTAGTGAAACGAAGGCGGTACACAGACAGGACTCCTACCACAGTGACCAATCAACCACACGCAAATTATAACCGTAAGCATATCAAGTGGCCTCCAGCGAAATGTAATAACGAATGACAACATTTCGATGTGGACGTGAGCGAAATCATTCTTACCGCATCAAAAGGCAACGCTGATAGACGTTTGAACATCTTGTCGAATATTATAGTCATTTATGCCATAGAACGACTTCGCTTACGTGAAGTGAGGACACGGAAAACCCACAGCGAGAACCTAAGGGAAGTGATGAAACAAGGCTTACGTTAAGGGTACTCCATGAAAGATATAAGCGGGCTTGTGAGGAAGAACGTCATCCACTATAATACAGCTTCGAATCATGTTAAGAATGAGGCTAAAATCCATTCCTGATGGTGAGTGGCATTGTAGCCGAAGGAAAGAAAGAGCGAGAAAGAGATAGTCGTTCATAAGATATCCCTCCGACTTCACTAGGATACTGCTCGGCGATAAGCGACCTGGTCGGCTTGAATGCACTGCGGATGACATCAACACATATCTCCGAGACATATTCATTGAGCCTGTACGGGACAAGGATCTCGGTCACATAGAAGCCTTGATCAGTCCAACCCAGTAGACGACCAATTTTGAACTTGAAGGAATTAAGCTGGAAGGTGATTAGGGAGGTAGTGAATACAGCAAATCAGTCTCAGCTCCAGGCCCGAGTGTAGTCCCTTACAGAGAAATGAAGAGTATGTTAAGTATGTTTGGCTCTCCAATGAAGAAAACTCCACACATTTAGATAAATTCAGTAGCATCTCTATTGTGCACTGAACGTAAAATCGTCTTTTATCGCGGTGACTGATTAGATATTTGATGAATAATTACACCAATAGTTCAGTACAGAAGTTAGGAATTCCTGGTTTTCCTGTATGCCTCAAATATACTGGAGTAGTCAAGCATATATTCAGAGAAGCTAGGGAAGGTAAGGGTAACCTTGCCGCTTTGTGGTTATACCTTACCAACGCGTACGGATATATTCCACATAAATTATTAGAAGTCCTAAAGAGATAATATACCGAAGATCAGCCAAATAATCCTGAACTACTACAACATTAAGATGAGAATCGCTTCCAGGTTTATAGATTCCGACTGGTATACACTCGAGAGAGGTATCATTGCTGTCCGTACGATCTTAGCTACCCTCTCTCTCTCCCTCTTTACCCTTATAAATATGGCGGTTAAATCAGTCGAAGTCGAATGTCGAAAACCTCTGATGAAGACAGATGTCAATTAGAGCGTACATTGGCGATTGACCATTGAAACATCTTCGGTCACGGTGAGTAATTGGATCCTACGCAAACTTAATGAAAGGCATTGCTTGGGCGAGAAGGAATTTCAAGCCTGCTAAATTGAGGTCGTTCAATATGAAAAAGTAGCGGATAATTTTCCGTTTGTCGATATCGGGAAAAACAATCCCCACTTTGACAGAGAGACCTATGAAAAGCCTGGTAAAAAAAACATTAACAACTCCTTAAATGATACTTCGACCATCCGAGCGACGATCGCCGTAACTCATTTAAGGCTAACCAAGGTGGACAAATCCAGACTGCCTAGCCGTTTCAAGGTGTGGGTTTATCAGCACGCTGTGCTGACTGGCCTTTGTTTACCTATGACTTCCCAATGACATCATTGGAGGCTATGGAAAGGAAAATTAACTACCAATGGCTAGGGCTGCCAAGAAGTATGTTCAGTGCCGAGTTATATGTCACCTCATACACGCTACAACTCCCCTTTAATGGCGGAAATTGAGGTCTCTCGGGCAAGAGAATTCATACAGTATACGCACTCTAATGACCCAAAAGTGGCGGCAGCCGTCATCGTGGTCCGCACAGGAAAGAAATGGATTGAAGGGAGTGAATTAAGTATAGCGGAGGAGCGTTTAATGCAGAAGACTTTGTAGGCACGGTAGCAACAGGTTATGCTTGCCTAGGCTTTTTTCCTACCACCAGAATCGAAAAAGCCAAGGGTAAGCAGAGACGGTAACTAATTCAGGAGGAAGTTTGAGCCAAAGTTGAGAAAAAAAGAATATGAAAAATGGGGGCACTACGGTGTATGGACAGGATGGCATAATTTTTAGAGCGTCGAATAAGCTGGCCGGAGATCTGGCACTCATAGGCCATGTCGAATTAAGTTCCTTGTTCACTTCGTGTATGATGTACTACCGTCTCTTGCAAAACTGCATATTTGGGGGACGAGTGAGACAACATCATGCCAACCCTGTACCAGAATATTTACACTGAAACACATTCTAAGTGGCTGTTTGATGGATCTTCCTGATGTAACGTACCGGTGGAGTCGTGACCAGGTATTTAAGCATTGGCTGAATTAGTGGCCGCAGCAATCAGTGTTAGCAGTTTCAAGCCTGAAACTAAGGCGATTCATTTCGTCAAAGTCGGCGAAAAGCCCTCTCAGCGAGTAAACCGTCAATTTGCATGCCCACTTTCGCCCGAGTTGAGAGTAGTCCTCAGGAGTCAGTTGAAATTTCTATAGTAAATTGCAATATCATTCCTGTGGCCGCATTTAATAATCTGGTCAACTGTCTCCAGGCAAGAACATAAGGTACCTTGAGAAGAGAATACAGATGAGGCCTTTGAAAAAAAAATACGAGCTGGTAGAAAATGCATATCCAACCAATGGAGAACAACATGTCTTCCGACTGAAGTCATATGTCGTGATTCTGCAAAAATATATTTATGCAGAATCCTAAATCGACTTGGATTGTGGGTAGTGAAAAATAGTAAGGCCATAAAAGCAAATCAGTATCTGCAGAAAAAGCATCAAAATGGTTACGGATTAAAAGATCAGATACATGGAGTACTGCGATGGAGATTGGAGGGCGTTTCGATGCAATTTGTGTTTGAAACAAGAAAGAAAAATGAGATAAAGAGGATAGAAATATAAAGAGTAAGTAAGTAAAGTCGCTGTTCGAGGCGGGGGTAAATTTCTTTTTCGATTTTTAAAAAATTTTTTTCCTTTAAGCCGTTTTGGTTTTCTCAATGCATGTATGGATTTTTAGCTGCCCCGAACGATAAATCGTTTCTGATCATAATTCCTAGCATCGGCGAATGAGTACGATTGTTTTTATTTTATTAATTTTTAAGTGAAAGATTGAGTTTCATGGGGTATAAAACTTTCACGACGATATGTAATAATTCATTACATCTAATCTCCGACGAGTGTGTTTCCTTCCACATGTCAGACCTAAGATTGAAAAAAAAACGAATATTTGCTTGTTCTTTCGTCTCGTCGTGGCTGAGAGGGAAGTCAATTAAGTTTTTTCTCTTTGGTTATTTGCTATTTCAAAATCTGCAGATGTTTGTATGAGTTGTTCGTTATTATTTCCTTGCTGGGCATTTAATTTAGGATCGCCTACCAGAATAGATATTTTTTTCCGGTAGTGTCGCTTGGGCGAACAGGTACCCAAAATTTGTCATGACTCCAAGTCAATAATATATAACACCAACTCTATATATATATAGTCGCTATTGCTTTGTGAGTTTATATATATATATATATATATATATATATATATATATATATATATATATATATATATATATATATATATATATATATATATATATACACCAATCTCTGTAAACAAAAGAATATTAACAAATTTTAGTAATATAAAATTATTCAACGAAACCAAAAAAGTATACGTATCAATACTAAGAGATAGCGGGTATTTGGACAAAGTAGAATGCAAAAGATTTATTATTTTGTGTTTGTTGTCTCAATTATAATTTACAACATTAAACGTCGTTTGAAATCTCAAATTCCAGACTTCTCATGCCGCACATCCCCACACCACAACTAACAGAATTATGCGCCCAATCTCAGGTCACAAATTGAACTGAAATGCCCATCTGTCCTTACAAGACTTCCAATCGCATCTATGTGGAAAATTTATTATCTATTTTCCAATGATTTTAAACCACTTCAACTCAGAGACGTTCAAACGTAACATTGCATACAGATACGCTGTTGCAGTTGGCTGCGTTCTTATCTGGGATTTTTACATCACCTAAGAGTCATTGATTGTGTGAAAAGAAAAAATCATTAAAATGAGGAGGTTAGAAGAACTACGTTTTATTTTTGTATGCTTTGAATTTACACACACACACACATATCTCACACACATATATGTGTGTGTGTGTGTGTCAGTGAGAGAGAGAGAGAGAGAGATGCACACTATTTTGTATTTATTAACAACAGAATATCCCCATATTATTAGATTTTACCAACACTTTTACAAATATGTGTGCTTAAAAATGGCCGTCTTTGACAAAATCTGCTTATATGTGCATGATAGTGTTTGTAGTGGGAGAAAATAGATTCGATTTAGATGTGCACATGACTTAGCTGCAAACCATTTCATTTTTTTTATGAGGATGAAAACGTTGCTTCAAGAACTCTGCCAGAAATCCTTGTGTGAATATTATACTTGAGAGAAATGGGTGTGCCTGTTTGTCTTGGAATTTGATTAAGTTCTTCCAGGTAATGTCCTTATATCCCTGTCTGTATATGAAGAAAATATTTCAAATTTGATTCTGTCTGTTAAATCCTCGAACATTGCAGGCTTTTTTTGCCATGTCCAACTTACATCACGTCACTGTTTAAATTACGCTTTGGTATGAGATCATCATTAATGTATGACTGTGTCATCATTTCGAGACACCTGGAATGGAAACAGAAGTGGATAACTACTTCCTCACGCTTTTATTTTAAATTCACATTGATTTAATTTTCATGCTGTACTGATATTTTCCTCTTTATATTTTCTATCATCGTTGTTCAATAATTCATGATATTTACGAATCAACTTTTTTTTTTCAATATTCTCTTTCTTTTTGTTTAGAGTTTTCCGTGTAATCCGTGTTCTGTATTGAATTTCAAATAAAATATAAACACATTCGCTATTTTAATGTGCACGAAGATTTTTATTATTAAAGGTTTTTATTTTAAATTTAAAATATAATCAAAAATTAGTTTTCTTATCGTTAATACATTTCCATATTTAAGAACTTAAATGTTTATTCCTTTTTAATTTAAAATGTTCCCTATAAACGAACATCAAGGTCACTGCATGTGCAAAAACGTGTCAGCGTTGACAAACAACAACAATTTTAAGAAATGTCTAAAGAAATAATGATTCAATGTTTTGTAAGTAATAAATGAGAACTTAAGAACAATAGATATGAACAAGTATATTTGATGGTAATGACGGAAAATAGCACGAACTCTCCACATATGGAACATGAAAATTCGGGTCAGATGAAGAAATTATACTATTGTAAATACGTTATCTGCATGATTGATTAGATTTTAGTCATTCGATCTTCTGCGTTCAAAGGAACAGAAGACCAAGAGTAGCTATCGTAAAGAAAAAGAAAGGAGCTTGTCAAATATACGGTTACACCTTTTCTAGAAATCTTGAGAATAGGCTGGAAATAA
Source organism: Acanthosepion lycidas (assembly GCA_963932145.1). Classification (NCBI taxonomy): domain Eukaryota; kingdom Metazoa; phylum Mollusca; class Cephalopoda; order Sepiida; family Sepiidae; genus Acanthosepion; species Acanthosepion lycidas. The sequence goes on from OZ010574.1 coordinate 146,342,978, forward strand.
AATAATATATTAGAATATGATGAATTATGTTCTACGGTGTGTCGCCACTATCGAATATTTTGTTTATTACTTGTGATCTTGTCGAGGTCGAAATTTTCTGAGGCGCAGATCATTTCTATTACGATCGCATGTGGCCCTGCTGTTTTGTTGTTGTTCATCATGTCTAGTGATAATGTTTCTTTAGACTTTAATATTTCCAGTCATTCCACATTTTTAAGCGTTGTAGATCTACTCCCCTCTCTCTCCATCTTCCTCCCTCTCCTCTTTTTTCTCTCTCTCCCTCTGATTAGCTCTTTCTCAACAATTTCACTCACTTCACTTTTTCTTTTTCTATTATCAGTGATCCATCCTTTTGAATTGGTAGAGCATGTCGATTAACTCACTTTTCGTCTCATTAATGATTATATTCTATTGTGCATACTTGCGTTATCTTAGTTTCTCATCCTTTACATGGTTGCGCAATTTTCTTTGAGTCATTCCAGTTCTAGCCCACCGAAATTTGTTTCTGATTTCTGGATTTATTGTTTACTACTATTGTCCTTCCATTGACATTGGTTATTGTCACTTTTTCATCATCTTAGAATTTCCGCTGTCATCCACTCGTTCCTTTCTTGACTAATTTTCTTTGATAAGATCTCATACACCAAGGACTCTTCTGTTTCTCTCAGAATTCCCCACTTTGGATTTGTTGTCTTTTTCAGTTTACATTTGTTCATTTTTTTTTTGTTTTTGTTTTTGCAATTTATGCTCATCAGGAGTCTGTCATTTTTTCAATTCTTTTCATTATTCTTGAAGATCGGTAGTTTTACTCTGAATGGAATACGCTCACTCCAGCAGACCTCACTTGCGTATGATTTGTAGTGTATACTGCGTTTCTGAACCTTGTGTTGTTAGTTACGTAATCAGACCACCCGGGCTTCCACATGTACATAGGTGCCTTGTGTTCTCCTGAAGCCAGATGTTGGTAATTATTTGATTGTTTGCTGTGCAACACTGCACACATATTTCGTGTGATCATTTCGGATTCCCAGTCGAAACTTTTCAACTTTTTAAAATTCTCTTCTTTTTCTGAACTTTACATTCAGATCTACAATGACAATGAGTGATTTATCTGGATTTATATTGAACGTTGTCTACTGAGTTGTAAAATTTATCAATGTTACCCGGTCATATTCATCGGAGTTTTGTGGAGCGGTTCCCCGTAGTCTTATTCATGGTGTTTCTAGTAAGCTAGATATTGTATCAAGAGTTCTTCTGCACTTCGATAGATATTATTTTCATCTGAATGTTTTGATGACCAACATTCACACAACAGAGGAATTGGAGCAGGAGATACGTTTTCATGACCGACCATTTGATAGTGTTTCTTTTTGTAAGGAAAGATAACATTTACAATCCTGTTTAAGCAGAAATAAATGAAACCATTTTGAGTTTAACCCGAGAGTTGTAGTTTTAAGTGATGAAAATTAATTTACACTGATTATTGTTTTCTATATTTACGTAATATATGTAGATTAAGATATTTTATCTTTCATAATTTTTTAACAGCTAGTATCATCTCCAATTTTTTCCTGCGTTGTCATTTTTTTTTTGCTGACTTTCCGAAATTTTTTATGCGATACGGAAAAAATTGATATGTCACCTTGAAGAAAATAGACGACGTAACATACAGCGACATTGTTAAAACGAATTTTAGAAAAAATACCGGCAAATGACATTAAAACATAAATTTCAGCTCAGTTAGTCTCGTATTTTGAAGAGGTAGCAGCTCCTGCTGGAAAAAAAATCCCCGAAAATATTCAATTTTTCAACAACGAAAGGTTTTACCTGCTAACCTCGGACTTCTCTTTTTTTAATATTTTTCCTCATTCTACCCCCACCAATTTTACCCCCACTTTTTAATAGAAAATAAATATCTGTCTGAATACAAATTGAACTGTCGTCAATAAAGAAATTAATGGAACAGGTAACAGATTATTTTTAGTAAAAATAAAGAAAATTATATATGATTTTTAGGCATGGTGGCGAAATAATTTTTCAAATACATAATTACAAATTACGAGTTTCACCGGGAAGGCTCGGGGACAACTGAACACTTCAGCAGTCACATATATGATTCAAGAATATTTGGATTTTTATATAAAATATTTTCAGTTTTGCATAGACAATGTATATGTGTGTATATATATATATATATATATATATATATATATATATATATGTTTTTGTGCCTCATAAAATACAACCAATACTGTCAGAAATAATTATAATGAAATAATTAACAATCCTCTTTCTAAACAAAGAAATATCAACCCCTACTCTTCTCCGATACGCTCACAAAAAATGGACAGGCGGTTAACAAGGGGACGAATGAAATTTTTAGTTCTGTTACTATTGACAAACGACAATAATTGTCTCTTAACACTTATTACTAAAATTCAAGGTTAAAAAACAGCAGACATTTTTTTTTCCTTCCAACTAAATTATCTGGACGCACATTACACACATTATATAAAAGTAACATACAAGAAAGAGGTATACCATTTACTCAATCTTTATTCTGTCGGAATCCGAGCCATATTTGATACCAAATTTACACAGTATTACTGCTTCTCGTGTCATTAAAACCGTATAAAAACTCAACCAGTTAATAAATAACACTTGTTTTGGTGTTTTCACGTTTTCTTTTTTTCTTCTTTTTCTACAAGTATTTTTTTTGTGTGTATATATATATATATATATATATATATATATATATATATATATATATATATATATATATATATATATATGGGGGGTGTACAATCAAAGTATTGAAAAATGAAAGCCAAAACCTTTCATTTTTCAATACTGCGATTGTACACACACACACACACACACACACACACACATATATATATATATATATATATATATATATATATATATATATATATATATATATATTTCCTTTCATTTCGTTGTTGGAAGTGTTACCTGATGATCCGGAGTCCTTTAAAAGGATTTTGGTGAAATAAATTATTGTAATGTTACCTTAAAGTGGTCTGTTTTTCATTATATATATATATATATATATATATATATATATATATAACTCCAGCTTGACAAATCACACCCTCAGTTCAAAGGGTGTCTACTTTTGTTTCTCTAATTACATAACTTGTCGTTTTCTCCACGCCCCGTGTATCAGCCTTCAATTACCTCGCGTTTTGCCTCTTTACGATGTTCTTCAAATTGCCAGTGCAACCATAACTCACTTTCCAGCGCCGCTCCTAAAAAGTCTGGACAATTCAGAGGGTTTTGAGATTGAAATAGCCTTGTGGGTGTATTGCCATGAAAGTTATAATTACCTTGTTCAGATTCTTTGACTATATTGTTTGAAAGAATGATAATTCACGAAGACACACACATGCATATACATATATCAAAATTAATATAAATATATATGCACACACACACTATTTAATTTATTAAATTCAAAACGTAATGAACCGAATTTGATTGGAAAGTGCCTGAAAAACCATAACTCGGGTTGACCCAAGCCTTGTGATTGAAGTTGGGCAAACGGAACTCTTGTGGGCGGTCGATAGCAACAAGTCATCGTAGCCGAGGGCTTCAGCGTGATGACCTTGTTCAAATTGTTGATCACGCTCGATAACACGCTCTCTCCCAGAAACTGTAACTAAGGTTTTCTCAGCATAGTTGCAGTATAAACCACAGGTGGTCTCTGTGGGTGTTGAACAAACACACATATATCTGAGCGACCGTTTCAAATAGGCACTGTCTAACCGCCCTATTAGACGGGTATCCTTTGTTACGTTAACCCCATATTTGTACCCTCACCTCAGATTTTATGAGTATATTTTCAGTACCTTGTGTATTTGCGACGAAACATATGAATCTTAATAACTTCTTTATTTCTTGAATATGCAGATTGTGAGATATATATTGTTTTTATAACCAGATGAGTCAGGGCCAATTCCCGGAAAAGAAACTTCCCTTCCACCCCCATTTCCTACCTTGTCCCTGATGCGTAGGCCAAACAAACGCTGTTTGACAGATAAGTGCGGATGACATTAACAGGGTCCGTGGATGACACATACCTTTTTTTTTGGGGGGGGGAACACGTGACTCAACATATAGCAGTTTTCGATTCGCACGTGTTGAGGTAACAATAACCACACATAGTTGTTGGCTATCGGAGGAGTCGGACGTCACCAAAAGCTGTCTTAGCTATTTACCATTAGAAGAAGCAGTTGTCACCAGAACCAGACTTCGTTGTTTGATGCCAGAAGAATTAGATGCCACCAAAGACCAAAGGACCGACGCGAGAATCTAGATCAACTTCGTCAACCCAAGTCGGCTACACTCCCGTGATTTTTCTGTGTGTTCTCCTCGCCATCAACCCGGATAGGACGTCTCCAGTCAAAAATTCATATTAGAAAATTGTCAATCCCAGCCTTTGCTTTCAGAGATGTGTATGAATATCCTTTTGAACACACTGTACCCCGATAATAGTCAATCGACGTCGATTCCTACCTTATGTTAATTTCTGCATGTTTTTCCATATCTTATAATCTGCTATCTTCGCATTTATATGTATTTTGCAGCATTAATATCTGTTTAATTGGTAACTTATCTCCCCATCCCTTGTATTATTTAGTTTTCTTTTTTCTTTTTCTTACATTCACCCTTTGTTTATTCTATAAATAAAATCTTTGTATTATATATGCTCGTGTTGTCTTCTGTTGTTCTGTGTCTGCGTATAGTTCATTTTCTCTCTGCGTTTACCGACGTCCGGATTTGGAGAATTCCCCTCCCAACGTTCTGTTCTTTATTTTTATTTCGAACCTTGGGATCTCTTACTTATTTTTTTTTATTTTCTCGTTGCGTCCCGGCTATCGTAGTCCCAACGATACCCCAGGCGTAACACCTTTAATACGAGTGACCAACTATATATAATTGTGCGTTTCGTTAAATAAGATGGAGAAATACATTTAATCTTCATTTTTTTTTCACTTTGAGGGCTGTGTGCACTAATTTTTCTATAAACGTTATTGTCTTAAGCGCAATCGGCTAATACATTAGTCTTTTTGAGAGGAGTAATTTTTCCTGGCATCAGGATTTCTTCGTATATTCAGTTTCATATAATGTGTTTTTAGGAGTATTTTTTCATTGTTTTCATTTCATTCTTAGTGGAGATAATGCTTACATTTAAATGAATGTTTCTGTGTTTTGAAAATAAGGAACATCTCTACTAAGAAATAAATCACTACTATACTTAATATATTAACAATACATATTACCAAGAACTTTCATTTCCCTTAAAGCATCTAAAATCTTCACTGAAAGACATCGTGACAGTAATCACTATGACTAATGGCTATATATATATATATATATATATATATATATATATATATATATATATATATATATGTGGGGGGTGTTTGAGTGTGTGTGTGTCTGTCTGTCTGTGTGAAATGGCATAAGAATGGTCATTACCGAAACTTTGGTGTTTTCTCCAATCCTTATCTTGGCCTGGGACAGAAGCAAGTCTATCCTCCGTAACCTTGTTCTATATTATTTTCAGTGTAACAAATTGATTCAAAGTTACAAGAAAGAAAAAAATAGTTAAAAACATAACCGTCTGCATTTATTGATTAATCAAAAAGTTTTTGCCCTCACAAGCAAAATTAGGGTTGACATAATAAACGTGCATTGGTTACATGAGATGGAACCTCGTTCTGAACCCTTCATATCACCAGTTGTCGCATAATCACCTTTTTTTTTCAGGTTGGACTTGGGTGTGTGTCCACCCTTCTAAACCTGCATTTGAGTGTCAACACTTTCAAAGTAATCGAAAGTGAACGAAGCAGGACTGAAATATAGAGTCGCAGATGCGAGTGTTTAGCGCATTAAGTATGATATGAACAAAAAGGGAAGTAACATATAGAAAAGCAAAGTGCACTGAGACTCAAGTAAGACAACAAATCATCAGTACCTGTACGCTTTCAACTTATATCAACTCACCAAATGGATAGGAATATTGCTTAAAATCTCTTTAATCGTAAGATTATCGAATGACATAATCGTGATTTTAACGCAGATTTTTCTAGTATTAACATGTGAGATAATTATTGAGTGTGTTATATATATATATATATATATATATATATATATATATATATATATATATATATATATATATATATACCAAATACTAGCTGTATGATAAACCGCTCACTACACATTTACCAAAGTTAATCAACTTCGAGGCTGGTCAACACCTAAAAGGGTGATCTTTTGGGAATATCAGTTGCTGTAAGCTTCGACGTGCGGCTGCTGGAATGGGCCATGGCTCAGAATAATTAATCGGTTAGTTGAATTCCAAATTCAGTCGGGTTTGTCATATTCACTTACGTGTAAATAACCTTGGGAAACGTATGACTCCACCGCTTCTCTTCCAAAACTATCGGTTAAATAGTAAGACTATTATTACTATACTATTATCTTCCAAAGTGTCTTGCAATCTAAAAATGTTTTCTGTCTTTGAGTAGCCAGCTAAGGGTTTATAAGTCAAGAAAACGAATCAGTCAATCAAATTCTAGCTATCAACCAATTGATTCAATCGGCCCTCTATTGACAGAAATCTGTAACATGGATGTAAATATTGAAAAACATGAACCGAATATCAAAGTAACTTATAACATGTTCTCTCTAATATGTTATGTAAATCCTTATGCAACGGTATATGTATAACAATCAAGAGAAATACACACGTATTTAAGAGAAATGAGACAAAATAATAAAATTATATGTGGGTGCGTGGCCGAGTTAAGATCCATGAAAACCGGATTCGAATTACAGCAAGAGTGTATTATCAACGAAATAGTTTCTTGATAATAACATCTTAAAAACAATTTAACCAAGCAGGTGAAAAAATGTGTAGCACGATGTCACAATTCATTGTACCTCTAGTGGTTATTCCTGATTATACAGTCTCTCTCAGAAATTGTAACTCGTGTCCACACAGCCTCGTTACATCCTAACCGAGACGTAAGTTTACGCCCATATCCAGTCGAAACGCTGGTTCTCGTATGAGCAGCATTGAACAAAGATTGGTGACTGCTTGTGAATACCAGGGACTGTAAGCTTGAATATGAGGTTGGTATAATTAATTACAGCTCGGATTGGAGATAAGATAGCCGTCCAGTTAGTCAAGGTCTTAATATTCGCTTACGGGCTTATATATTTGGGAAAGGTATCAATCCATATCTTCTTCTCCAGCAATGGGTTAATTCGTAGGATTTGTTTACATTTAACCTGTATTTTATTTTTATATTGCTGTTGGCATTGAAGGGTATATTAACTTTGTTCACATCCACTATTATTTCTCAGCGCTAAAAACTAAAAAGAAGTAACTGAAATAACAGCTGTTAAATTGTGTATGCCTTTGGACAACCTCGAGAAGCACTTACGAACTTTTTCGGAAGTACTTTTGTCTTTAAATTCGTGTAAATATTCAACATAACAGAATTAATTTAATACATTAAATTAGAATTTTCGGAATTCGATTGAATATTGAATTGGCTCACAGGAACTCTTTTTTCAAGCACATTTGATAGTCATTGTTCTATATGGAATCAACTGATTTTTCACATTCATTTTTATACGCATTATAAACAATTACATAGTGTTGTGTGATTAAGTGCAGTCTGATTTTTATATACAGAATTCTAAAGAGAGGTTGATATGGAGAATTGCGGGACGATTTTTCATCCAACTGCCTAGTAGAGATAGTTAAGTAAAATAAAACATCAATATTATAAATTTGGTGCTTTTCGAGTAATAAACTGACATTAACAGAATATAGGAAATGAAATTTTCCCAGGATGTTTATTCAATTAGTTTAGATAACACTTGATTCATTTTTTAATGCATGGAACTTTTTATATCAGATGTTAATAGGCTATTGACTAAATTAGGATTTAAACTATATGAATGGCCAGTCAATGATGACTTTTGATTGCATATGAGAAATGAATAATAACTGCATATATATATATAAGAAAAAATAATGTTGCTATCATTTTCTCTATTTCAGGAAATGTTTCATGCACATTCTTTTTTTTTCAACAGGAAAGGCGTCGAATAGCAACAGATTAACTCATACGAATTTCATCGCGTCAAAAAATCGACTCATTATCGAATTTCTACATTTTAAAGTGGGTACCGCCACGAGGTCGCTAAAAAAAGGGCATAGCATGATGAAAAAGACGCCAAACTTGACGAAAACAAAATTTTACAGTTTATATGTATATGTCATTATTAAGAGGAAAGATCAAAGTATTTTGGTGATACTTTTTTACATTTTTAATCGTTCCCATCACGTCTGAAATTTTTGCTAAAAATCTTCTTTTTTGGGGGGCGGGGCGGTTGAGTCAGCAAAATTGACAGAAAATCACTCATGTCAACCATTGATTTTCCATTTAAAAGAAAAATAAAATCTCAGTTTGAAATTCTTTTAAAACTTATTTTAAGAAAATCAGAAATTATAATGTTTATTTAAAATATTTTGAAACTATCATTATTTACTTTCTGCACTGAAAATGTGTAGTTTGAAAATAAAGCAGGTCATAACATTTTGTGTTACTTGACAGGTGATAAAAGACGTATTGACGGATTACGTGAGGATAATTTGTTCTACAGGAGTGAAGTGAAATTATTTAGATTTAAGTGAACAAATTATTTACCTCGTTATTTTTAAAGAAAATTTTCAACGCTCTAATTTTTTTTTTACTTAGCTTTCACCTTTACGTTTACGATGGTTTATGGAAAATATATTACAAAGAAATTAAATATGAGACTGTTGACAGTGAGATTAAATTTCATAAGAAAGGTATGTAATTAATTTATAGGTACCTCACTTATGAAATTTTATTTGAAGTGTACATAAAATACTATGATTTTATGTACATTTATTACATGTTACTGTGTTACTTGTATTCCCATTCATTTTATTATTAATTTTGATAGTGCATTTATGGAAAAAATATTATTACTGAGATTAATATAAAAATAAGATCATATAAATTTCATAAGATGATACTAATACTTGTAGGTACCCTACTCAGTTGAAATTATAAAATAAACTTCTCCACACGTGTTTGGCAAAAGTAGAGACCTTAACAGGGGAGAACAATGCTTAACTCAAATGACGCAAATTAATAGTATTCTGGTTGGTATTCCGTACTTTATAACTACAGCCCGATTATAAATACAAAATTACATTTCTTAATTACTGCAGATCTTCTGATTACTCAAAATGATACAATTTACAATGTGGTAAAAAAAAATATATCTTATAATGGCATTTACGAAACTGGATGCGGCTTTTAACTAATTTTATAATATTTTAACAATTTAAATGTAAAATATATTATAATTAAAGAAATAATAAATAAATGTATCAAAAATTCATTTTTCATCTGATTTTTTTTTTTTTGGCTTTCAGAAAATATTGCCTATATTCATAAAAAAGACTAAAAGCAAAAAAAGCATTTGAAATGAAATAATATCTTTGTTTTATTGAGTTTTGTTTGTTAAAATTCAGAGCTGATTTTCATGTAGGTGGTGTCAAATTAAAAACAAAAAAAAACATGATTTATATTCCTGAAAGCCTTGTGCTTTTAACTTTTGTAATCTTTAAACTGTATTCGATCGAATTTCTAGAGTTTTCATAAAATTAGTCATGAGGGGGGTAATAAATATAAAAAAATATTTCTGCCATGAATAAAAAAACATATTTGTAATAATTTCCATTATCCTTAAATAGTTTCTGAAAGTTCCATTAACATCCGACAATTATTTTTATTTTTGCAAGATTTTCCAAATTAATGTCTGTCATACAAAAAAAAAATAAATAAAAAATAATAATAATAATACGTGCTAAAATTGCATATGTTATTTTACTAGTTCCGGTGATATAAAGAAAAACAAGATTTTTTAATCAAAATTCAGAATGTTCTAAAAATAAGGAATTTTTTTTTAAAATAATTAAAATAAAATTTGATATTTCCTCTTAATAATAACATAAACATTTAGATAATACAATTTTGTTTTCGTCAAGGCGGCGTCTTTTTCATCATGTTTTGCTCTTTTTTTAGCGATCTCATGGAGGTACCTATTTTAAAGTTATGGAATTAATGTATTCTTATCAATCCTTGGTATGTGTTATTGATTTTACCAATATTTTTAATGTCATATTCCTTTCGGAATTTAATTGTGCATGTTTTATTTTCTCATTTGTGATCAAATATTTAAGGTACAATTATGAAATATTTTAATTAATTATGTTTTTTGAAGTAAACTTAATACAGTGTCTACAAAAAACAGTTATTTATTTTCTTTGATTTAATAAATCTTTATTTTTATAAATTTAATAATATATAGCATTTCATGTAGGGATAAAGCATATGGATTATTTAAAGACCTACATGTTCTCGTTTTTTTAATAATATCCATGTGAATACATATATTTAAATAATAATAATAATAATAATAATAATATATATATATATATATATATATATATATATATATATATATATATATATATATATATATATATGGTTATATATATGTAGGTATGCGTATAAATATGTATATTGAGATGTATATGTGTGTAAATATGTATATGTTTATTATATATGCGTGTATATTTAGGTGTAAAATATGTATGAGTATGAGATTGTTTTAATACGTAATGTATACATATTATGGGAATCCATGTATATATATATATATATATATATATATATATATATATATATATATATATATATATATATAATTCAAATTCTATCACCTTTAATTTTTTAAAATCACTTCGTATCCCGTTAAACTTTAAGAAGTTTATTTAAATTAGAAAAGTTTTCGAAATATTTATATTTTATATACTTTTATATGACATTGTTGCTTTACATAAATGGATTTTCTTATATATACATTTCCCTCTATAGTGGTTTCATTTATTATATAATAAGAATCTCATGGATGGTTTTATATTAGAAAAAATACACTCACATATATGTGTATCGTTATTTTGTACTAAGTATATATCTATGCATTAAACAAATGTTTAAACAACCATAAGTACACTGGCACGTAACCATACATCATGGTATGTTTGCTACATCATACAATTAGAATACAACTGGTTCAATTTGTTCTCTTCCCCGTAGACAACATTTGTTTTTAATTTTCTCTTTTTCTTTACTCTGATATTGTGTCTTAGAAATTTGTAATCTCAACAATGTACGTTTTTCAAAAATAACAGCTGTTTTCGCGAAGTGATATATTTTGTTATATTTTACATGCTGTATTATTTTTTAATTTTATCAGACAATATATTTCTTCTGCCATAAATTATTTAAAACTAAACGTTTGGCAATTGTGCGTCTGTACACATACACACAAATACGTGTGTGTAAAATATTATGTCAGTATGGTTTGCTTACTTCAACATATGTTTGAAATACACCATTCATATGTGTCTCGTGACGAAAAAAAAACAAACCAGGTTGTTACGATATTAGTTTTTTTTTAAATTGAAAATGAAAGAGAAACCGTACTTTAAGATATTTATTTTTTAATAGAACATATTTGGATTTTGTTTAAGATAATAACTGGTACTAATTTTATGTTTAAATAATATTTCAACAAATCATCAACCACTTTTCAATTCGGAGCATTATGCGTATTTCATGACTTGAGAATCTCTCTCTCTCTCTCTTTCTTTATATATATATATATATACATACATACATACATACATTAATACATATATATATATATATATATATATATATATATATATATATATATATATATATATATATATATATATATATATATATAAAGATCAAAAATAGATCAGATATGAATAGGAATCCGAGTGGATGATAAGATAATGAGCAAACAGAAATCGTTTAACAATCTAACATGTTTCGCTTTTATTAAAGCTTCGTTAGCGATTAAGAGAAAACAGAAAAAAAGACATAAATGTGTTATATTCAATTTTGTGTGGTTAGATTCTCATTGCCCAGTCCTGTATCACGTACATCGAATCCGTAAATAATTCTTTATGCATTCAAATTTGTAAAATTTACGTCTAACCGGGCATCGGATGGTAATGTGTATTCGTAATTGTGTATGCGTGTCTTTAAGTAGCAGTAGGAGTTCCATACTATGAAAATGTATGTTTCGCCATCGACCCCTATTCATCATCAGTATACTGGCCTCAGGAGAGAAAGTAGGGAGTCTGATTTATTTTTATCGATTCATTTTGGATCCGTTATGGAATGCATTAATGATGAGTGGCCATATCTTCATCTGCTATTTCCATGTGCAAATCATAGTCTAGGAAGAGATTAGAGATTAGATTTTTGAATTCACTGGTGTCAAAGTTTGAAAAGGTGTTTTTTAAATAATGCGAAAATTAAGTCACTGTTCGTATGTTTTGTTTTGTTTTTGTTTTTTGTCTTAAGTTGCGTGGTAAATATAAAAAAAAATTGCATGATTTTAGGTGGATGCAGTTCAAGTGATTTGATGATATATATATATATATATATATATATATATATATATATATATATATATGCCATCATTACCTAGCTAACCAGAATTAAAACCACTTAGGTTTGTGTGGAGTTGTGGGGTCCGTTGTGTAGGTGAAATTGATTTTTTTTGCTCATATTCTGAGCCTTATTCTGTTGACAAATACTAACAGAATGACTGTTAATTTAGTAATGAGAAAAACTAAATAAAAACGCTATGACAACGTAATGCAAAAAAAAAATAAATAAATACATAAAATAATATAAATAAACGAAAACAAATTTTTTTCAGCTCGTTGGTCTTAAAAAAATATTTTATTCTACCCTGAAAAGAATAATACATTTACTCTTCATATAATGTAAATATTATAAAAGAAATTCACCCAGACGACGTGTTTAAAACATTATTTAAAATCCGGAAAATTCTTATGTAGGAGAAGAGAAATAACTTAAGCGAGCATCATTTTCTTGGTACATTCCGGATATCATTTCTACATAATAAAAAGTACATGATAAAGTAAAATTACCTAAACAAAAAAAAATAATCTACTGTTTATCCCTTGCTTTTACTTGACAGTATATAATAATGAACCCATACAACAATTCACATTTATTCCTACATTATATGTTGTGAATAATATCTGAAAGATGTAAGTATTCTAATTCTCAAGAAGCCTTTACTAGTAGCTGCTAAGGTTTCCGCATTAAGAGTGGGGGAGCGACTCTCAAAGCTTATAGATCTGTCCGTGCACATTCTTGATGACATTGTCTCATTGTTGATACGTCCGTGGAATTGAAGAGGATGGGTTTTAAATCGAATGCTTTAAGCATGCGGACATGTGAGAATGAATAGATACACCTGGTAAGAATAATAAAAAAAAAACAATACACCGTCATAATTTACTTGCAATTATTGTCTCGGCCATTTTATATCTAACAAAACTAGATTGCTATAATTTCGGGATGCATTTAGATCTACATGATACATATAGTATGTTAATTCCGGATGATAATAATGTTTTATTATAAACATTCACATAAATTTCCTATTATAATACAGTTGAATTATAAACATTTATGTGAGTATCATATTATAATTTTTATAAGTATAAAAGTTTGCAATAATCTTTACTGTGATGGGATTTTATTATTCATTCGATTACTGTTAATAATATTATAACAGAATATATTTAATACTAAGCACATGTACACATCAAATGCCCCAGACCAAATACAACCTTCAGTTGAGCACCGTGATTCAAAAAAAAGTTTCGGCCCATTAAGCTCAGTACCTCTCCACACCGTGAGCCCGGAATAGCTGGATGATATTACGTTGCAACAGATCTAAGTTGTTAGTTGGACGCGAGTCGATAAGAATTTCCGGGTAATCCATTCACAGCCTTCCACAACTTTCTCGCCACAGGTCATTATTACCATATTCGGCTTTTGGATAACAGCACAGTAAATAAGCAGCAGGAAATCCTCTACAGCCAACCTAAAACGGCATCAGGGTGCAGCCGTATCCCCACTCACGGACCTCAGCCCACAGTTCTTCATACCGAAGCAGATTTCTTTCATGAATCTCTTCAATCCCTTCCTCCTATGCCACCATCAGATCGCCATCGATCAACATTAGATCTGGCCTCACTCCAGACTCAATAGCCATAGTTAGTCATATTAATAATTTCAAATATATAGCACATGACAAAAGGCATATGAAAAATTGAATCTTCAGAAAAGCAAGATATATGCAATTATTAAGTGAATGTTATGCAATATTAGGTTTGAGGAAAAATTTAACAGGTTTGAAGGGAAATTAAAAAAAAACATGGAACATTTAAGGACAAGTAAAACTGGGTTAAGACTGTTTCAAATAGAAAAAAAACTAAAGGTAATAACAAAGAAAGTCGATTGACTATTGAAAATTGAAAAATAAGTGGAAACGTTGCCTTTGGGAATCTGAACAGCGTAATGCTAAAGGATTTTGAATAAATATAAATATTTTGGAACCTATAAATGTATTGATTTGTGTTTGTGATCCTTTATGTAATTTTTTACGCCTTATCAAATATTTGCAGGTTAGTCAAAGTCAGATAATATTTTTACAGTGTAAGAATTTTTGGAGATAATATGTGGGGGTCAGTTACTCTCACTAATTTATATTAGACACAAAATAATAATAAGAAGAAACAAGAAAATTCAAACTAGAGAAATTGTACAAATAATTTGATTTTTATATAACAAATGTGAAAAACAATAATTATGAATTTTGTTTAAAATGGTGAAATAAACTTGAATTTTTTAGATATTTGTGTGAAGTATTATTCCAGTTTGATAGACTGTAAGTTGTAGGGTAATTTGTGTGAATGCGTAACATTTCAGTTCAATGTTGTTTATATTCAAAATAAACAGTTCAAAGATTGTGGAAAAAGCGGGTGTGATGTACCTTACGTTGTGTTCGACGTTTGAGTGTCTATCGCTTTGTTGTTTGCCGACGTGAATATAAATACACTAGAAATGTATTATTGATAATTATGATATGATGTGATTATAGTGCGATAACTGCCACATGTATTAGACAAGCAAATACATATATCATGTTTTCTATATTCATTGTTCAATATTTCTGTTTTCTAGTTTTTTGTAAATCAACATTACATTCATTTCTGTTACTTTATTTAATTCAGTGCTTTTCTGTCTCATTTCTTCTAAGAATGTTTATTTTCTTTAGATTTTGTTACAATTTCCATATCGTTATTTCCTCTTGTTTTCATTCCGTTTTGTAACCGATGAAGCACAAACTCCGAACACTTCAACAATGTAGCCCAGAGCATTGTCATCATTCGTGACGTATTTGATCCATATTTTCTTTCTTCATCACCATCATCTAACACTCTTTCCCTGACTAAAAAGTAATACATTTTTTTCTTTTTGCTTTACTACTTTCTTTTTCTCTCTTATTTATAATTATTTTTTGTCCATCTTCTTCTAATTCCCTTTGCAAAGTTTCTTCTGTAGCTTTTACTTCCTTACAGCCTAAGGTATTTTTTAGCGCAAGCAATGTAACCTCTTTCATTTTCATCGTGGTTTTGGCAAATAATTTCATGTCATTTTTTGTCCCACGTCATTCGGCATACTGTTTTCTTAAGTTAAGATTTTGGTATCTTCCGAACAAAACATTTACTATTCTAGCTAGCTTTATAATAATAATAATAATAATAATAATAATAATAATAATAATAATAATAATAATGCTAGCAGAAACAAATAAATAAATGCATATATATTCTTTACCATATATTTTCGGGTAACAAGCTATTCAAAATTTTGGGGGCGATTTTCCTTTCGACGATGTCTACTCAGGTGTGTCTACTCTCCAGGACATACTCGCGCTTGTGAAAAAGAACATATGCTCCCATTTGCCAAGATACGTGAGCACCAATCTTAATTTGAATCTGAATTACCTTGCCGTAAAGACTCATTCATGTGTAAAACTATGCACGCACATGCGCTTTACTCTGGACATTTAAGAAGGATACATAGACAAATGAGTTCATAAAATCGACCTAGGGAATGTAGTCAAGAAACTAACATAGAAAAATAAACGCTAAATTATATTTTGTAACTGGAAACAAACATAATTTGTCATTTACAAGGAAATAATGTCAATGTTTAAAATTGATGAAACAATTCGTTGTAATAATGTATTAACAATTTTCTTATAAAGGCCTTTATAGTTTTTTATTTCGACACAAATAGACAGGTATTAAGTGTGTTTAGTTCGGCATATCAAATTACTTCAGATCTACAGTATTCAATTTCCCACGTTTACTAACTCCAACCATATAATTAAGAAAGTTAACCTTGAATTTTCACTTACTTCATTCCTATGAATCCGGGCCCTCTGTGTGATAGACTTTTACTAAAGAGACTTTTGTACAGTGGGGGGGAGACACTATTTTTGGGACACTTTGAAAAGTTTGCTTAAAGGTGTTTTTTTTTTTTTTTTGTTGCCGAGAGCTTTTGTGTTGATGAGTAGGTAGTTCAGCAGTAACTTAGGCGACACTATTTTTTGGACATGACACAAATGTGAACTTGAGATCAGTGTTCGAACTGTACAAAGAAAGTTACACGAAATTGGACTTAATTATGCTAAAATTAAGAAAAGAATTACACTAACGAGAAAACACAAGGAGGCAAGGTTGGGAAGCGCCAAAAGATGGATAACAAACCATGTCGACTTCAAGAAAGTGATATTTACTGATGAAAACATTTTAAGTTCGATGGAACTACGGGTGGTGTACATGGTCGAAAAAGGTGAACCTGTAATTCTCAATAAGAGACAGATGGGAGGAGGAGGAGTCATGGTTTGGGGTATGGTATTTCCGAATGGAAACTTGTGGCTCAAATGGTTAAAAGGACGTCAAAATAGCTTGAGCTACAGAGAGCTTTTGGAAAAGAGAGCCCTACCACTCATAGAAAAAGAAATGGGAAGTAATTTTATTTTTCAGCAAGATAACTGCAGCATCCATGTAGCCAAATCAGTTTGAAAATTGGATGTGTGAAGCAAATATAACTACTCTGGAAGGGC
Source organism: Acanthosepion lycidas (assembly GCA_963932145.1). Taxonomy (NCBI): domain Eukaryota; kingdom Metazoa; phylum Mollusca; class Cephalopoda; order Sepiida; family Sepiidae; genus Acanthosepion; species Acanthosepion lycidas. The sequence goes on from OZ010574.1 coordinate 146,360,189, forward strand.
ATGCAAGAAGTCCAGACTTAAATTTAATGGAAAACATATAGGAAATGCTTGCGACGGGCCAGAAATAACCAGAGATGCTGAACTGTTGCAGCGCATACAAGATGCTAAAAATAGACTGCTAGAAACACAAAGAGACGTTATTATCAATATGTACTAAAGATAGACTGATAGAAGTCAATGAAAAAGGGTGCTGCCATAAACTATTAGCATTGTTTCTGCAATATCCGAAAAATACTGTGAATAATGTGAAAATTTGTAAAAAAAATAAAAATACTTCTAATTTGAATTCTGCTTTTTCATTTGTAGTATTGAAACAGTTTTTAAATATTATTGCCATTACACTAAAACAGTACAGACTGCCTGTGCTACCTAAAACTTGAAAAAATAAAGTGTCTGAAAAATAGTGTCGGCCCCCTGTATGGATGCCCAATAGTGTCGGCCCCCTGTATGGATGCCCGATAGTGTCCTATTTAATCATAACGTTTTTTTCTTTCAAAATTAATTTCGACACCATTTCGTCTTTCCAATCGTTCATTTTCATCTTAAATCCAATGGGATATCTTATGCATTGCAATAAATATTGATGTAATTGCTTTAATGGGTTCTGTTTCAAGCTCATTGCATCTAAACCTTTAATATCTTTTTTTCTTCTATTAGATATAAAATTTGTACAAAACCATTTATCGACACCGTCGAGTTCGATAATATTGTACAGTTTCTGGTGTATCTCTTTGCATGCACTCTTGTGTTGATCGATAAATTTTTCGGCCTATATTCAGTCTTCATTAATTCATTTTGTTATTTATCATTTGACAATATGTTTATTAGTATTTGTATCGGTGTATTCATAATTATCTACAATACTTATTATGAAAGATATGATATCTCACATACTGTTTTCTATAAATAATAACATTAACATTCCTATTTTCTTTTCTATAAGTTCTAATGATGGAACATATGGCGCACAAAAATCTTTCCAAAAGCTAAACAATGTATTAAGGGACAAGAAGATTTTGTTAGAAAAAAAGAAATGACGGAAATTCTAATGTAATATCAATAATTATATATGGCAGTGAATTAGGGAAAACCTACACACACGGACTTACAGAAGCCTTGAGGTAAAATGCATGCAGAAGGATGCAGAGAATATGAAAATTATGTGATTAACGAGGAAGTTACATAAAAATGGTAACAAAAGGAACTCTTATATTTAGAATCAAAAAGATGTTAGGTATTTATGGGAAACCTAAATTGGAATGATGGATTTCAGAATTTAGCACACAAAGAATATATTGTAACAAGAGAAATACCTGGAAACCGAGAAACCTACTAAATGGAAGGTGTATGAAAATAAAGCTTTGTGCTACCAACTGTACCAAATTTTGTAGGTCCCAAGCCAACTCGGCACATCGCACTGTTAATTTTATTTTGTCATGTTATTTAGTCGCCTTTGAAATATTCCACAGATATAATGCTACAGCAAAGTATGGCCTTCCTTATTAACATCTTCATTTTTATGTGCTTGTTCATAAGTCGCATCTACCAATCTTAAAGTGAATCTCAAATTCTAAACAGCTTCCAGTATATTTTCGCTTTCTTACAGTTTCGTCCGCTTGAATGAGTGACAATTCATCAATTATCTTATTCAGTGTATTTCAATATACCTTAAACAAATCCCTGCTCCTGTTTTGGATTGAAATATATCTGATACGCCTCAACAATGAAGTTTCCTCTTAATATGATAATCTGATAAAATTTATTTTTACTCAACAGATTTAATTGTCGATATATATATATATATATATATATATATATATATATATATATATATATATATATATATATATATATATATATATATATAAAAGAAAGAATAGTAAGATATATAATCCGGTGTTCTTATAGATATTTTTATTTTTACAAAATAGTGCTCAATGTAAATTTACAGAGCATTAATATTATGAATTGATTTATTTAAATATGTTTTTTTTCACTATATTTTAAATAAATCAATTTATAATATATATATATATATATATATATATATTGTTCTTGCTGTTTACATTGACTCTTTGCCCTCTCTAGGCAGGCGTGTTTTAATAATCATTTGGTTTGGGCCTCATTATTTATGTTCAGCGGTCGATTCATTTCTGTCACATAAATTGTATTTTATATTTTATTAGATTTTATCAATTTTTGCCTCGCAATTATTAACTATTTTGAAAGCAATAAATGCGATACCGCTAACATGGTGGTTTGTTACTTCTACGAAATTATTCGCCATTTGATAAGATGAAGATGCTTTCCACAAGTGTTCCATCAGTTTGAAGTCGAGCGATAGTAATTTGGATTATTCGTTATTCTCATTTGCATTCTTTTTCTTCTGATGATGAAGGTCTTCATTATTTGATTTTGTATCTGATTGAACGTATTATGTTGCATGGATTAAACAAAACAACTTTTAATTTTACGTCTTCCTACTTATAAAATTTGAAACTAATAATAACAAAAATATTGTTTTGTTTCTGAATTTATTCACTTATATTCACAGACATGATAACCTATTTATTGTTTAAATGGCGTCAGAATGTGAAGAATCAGTATAACAAACACATGTCTCTGAAAGTTTCGATAAAGTGCCCTCTATCATAGTAAATAACGCCTATTCGTAGCAAGTAATAAATTTCAACGCGTCCTCGAACGAGTTGACTCTCTGTTTGCTGAGAGAATTCGGCATCGTAATTTATCTATTACCTGTGGCCCTCATGATTGCAGGCGGCTCTGTAACAGTGTTCTAAATGAGTCTAAATTTTCTGCGCCTATTCTTTTTAAACAATTTGGTGTGTTTAATCTCCCGCTGATAAAAGCTGAATGTTTCGGTCGTAAAATTTCATTTAATTCTACATTCGACTCATCTGGAGTATCCTTACCTAACTATCCACATGCCTCTGTTAAGTGTTATGAATATAAACCCTTCTATCTTTTATGCTATTAGCTCCAATATGGATCCCCACAAATCATGTGGACCTAATGTTTTCCCTGTAATAGTACTTAAGAAGAGCGTTCCGGAACTGGCTCTCGTTCTCTCTAAACTGTATAAATGAATAGCTGTCTCTTGATTTCCTGTATGCTGGAAATCCGTATCTGTTGTTCCAGTGTTTTTAACGGCGCATTGCACCGTCCGCCATCTATCGGCATTTCAGCCTTCTACAAATTTTTCGGAAAGTACTAGATACCTTATTTAATTCAGATTTGGCTTTCATAAAAATTCTCGATACGGATTGAGAATCTTGGGCTGTTGCATTTAAAAACTGGAAAGATTTCTACAGGTTTTGTCATGCAGGTCTTCAAAAATGGAAAAGCTATGATGTCACCGGCCAAATTTTCGAACTGGTCCGGTTTTTCTGATCAAACCGTGAAATGAAAGTTTGTTTGTTTTTTTTCTAAAAGGCCAATCTTCTTTCTTTGGTCACATGCATTAGTTCAAAAGTGCAGCACTGATGCAGGTGGCCACATGGCTATATCCTTGATTATATATATATATATATATATATATATATATATATATATATATATATATATATATATATATATATATATAATTTTCATTAACGAACTTATCGAAGGCATTTGCTCTGAAATTGTTATATATGCTGATGGCACAACCATTTATTTCTGACTCGATAGTAAGTCTGATCGGTCTGATATGATCAAATTAGCGACTGATTCTAAAAAAGACATTCAGTCTGTTGTTAACTGGGACAGATGATGGATTGTTAACTTTAACGCCTTCAAAACTAAACTGCTCTCAATTAATCATCTGAAAGACCATTTTCTGCATACCATCAGCATGACCGATAATAAGCTGCAGGAGAGTGACTCGTTGAATCTTCTCGTGCTAAAGTTCTCGGTTGACATGAAGTAGAAAGACTATATTGAATCTATTGCTTAGTGAGCTGCTAAGAAAGTTGTTCACAGTGTCGTGCAAGATAACTTTCCTCTCCTGAATATATCATGCATATCTATATATCTATCATTCACCCATACTTAGAATATAGCTGCCTCATATGGTTTGGTGCTCCCATATATCTAGAGATCCTTGATAAAATCCAACGAATCAGCAATATTATTCGTTCGGATCTGCCGTCCCGACATCTTTCTCGTTCCAACCATTTTACCTCACTTTGAAAATGTACCCAACTTTGACTTTTTCTATATTTTCATGGCATCTGTTCAGATGAAATCTTCCTTATTGTACCTAGACTTTAAGAATTTAAGCGCAGTACTAAATTGGCAATGGAGTCTCACCAATATATATTTGAGTTGGCTAGATATAATCATAAGTCTGTGTTAACAGTTTCTTTTCTCGCATTTCTCGATTGTAGAACTCACTTTTGGTTTAATGTTTTCCAGACGCCAAAAATTGAAATGTAATGTCGACTGTCCCCCTGAATAATTTGGATATGTATGTTATTATGGTCCAGTTCCTTGTACCACGGTGATAGTCCAAGGTAGAACCAATAAAGAAGAACTCGAAGGCGGATATGGAATAACACAGATATATTACAAACAGGAATATATACAGATAAGTAAAAAGTGTTAGTACTAACAATCAGGTTTAGTAGTAATTGTCTAAACGCGACTCTGTTCGGACTAACTCTGACTCGACTGACTGACAGACTCCTGACGGACTTCACTACAGACATCAGACTGAACTCCCTGCTTCCTCTTGAGGTGCAGTATTTATTACTTATGGAATACTCGATTATGTTATTATGGGTAAGGTCCCCTAACACCCCGCTTCCGAAAATTTTTCGTAGCAGGTGTTTTTAATATCTTTTTTCTTTGGATCTATTTCCAAATTTTCAGTAAATTTTCTTTTTCTAGACGATTTTCTTGGTTCTGGGATTATTTGCGGTTTTGTTATATCGAATGTGTCGAAAATCGTGTCCAATACCTCTTCTAGGGGTGGACCGTTAGCATCCTGTAATGGTCTCTTCCTTATTTGGTTTACGTGTCTCCTGTGTGAGAATATTTTTCCTTGAACTATGTGCATCATAGTGCCAATTCTTTTCTCAATCACCCCTTGTTCCTAGTAAGATGTATTATTTTTGTATGCCTTAAAAAAAACTTTTCCCTTGGGAGGAATTTTCTTTTTGGTGTGTAGGACTGTGTTACTTGTTTTGTTTTACTTGGTAGTAACTTATCGAACGCTGATCTGATTTTCCTAGCAAACATGATATCTGATGGTGATAAAGTTGATGGTGCCGCATTATTTGGCGTTATTCTATATACCTGTAGGAATTGCTGTAATGCTTTCTCTGTTGGCACATCGTACGCTTTTCGTAATGCTCTTTTGAGAGTATCCACGAATCTCTCCGCTTGTCCATTTGATCTTGGATGGTAAGGCAGGGATTTTATATGTTTTACTTGATAGATTTCGCAAAACTCCACTACGCCAAACCGAGCGAATAGCTCGTGGAGGAAATTTATAGTCATTTCTGTAGTAGGATTTTGAACCGAAACACCTCCGGACTTTTACTGCAGCTATCAACTATGATTAAATAGCAGAACCCATCAATTGGTCCTGCATAATCTGCGTGTATTTTTGACCATGGACGATCAGTTTCAGGTCAAGGCTTATGTATGATTGGCGGTGCTTTAGCTGCTAAATTACAACTGTTGCACATTTCCACCATTTGAGAAATATCCTGGTGCATATTCTTCCAATATACATAGCTTCGCATTAGCGACTTCATTCTATTTTTACACGGGTGTCCTCTGTGAAAATCCCTTAGTATCCGTTTTTGTAAAGTTTTGGGGATTACAACACTTTCATTTTAAAGTAGCACATTATCACATAAAGAAAAGCTGTCCGAAATTTTCTCATTTTTTTTTGCTATTTTTGCTTTTGTTTCATTAATAAATTCGTCATTTTTGGCTTCATTTTTTCTGTCTTGCAATGTGACTGGGAGGTATCTGACTGTACAACATAGTACTGTTCTTATGTCTTCTTTTCTAAGGGCTGCGATTACCGTATCTTCCAATGGCTCTGTCTTTGTTGGTATAAGTCTCGACAGACCATCCGCGTGCCCGATTCTTTTCGTTGGTAAATATTCCAATATGAAATTATAGTTCAGAAGAATCCTTCCCCATCTAAGTAGCCTATTTGCCGTGTACACCGGTAGACCTTTTTTGAACCAAAAAAATTTATTAACGGTTTGTGATCCGTCTGCAGTGTAAAGTGTCTACAATAGAGGAATCTATGGAATCTTGTTACTGCGAAGATAATTGCTAGAACTTCCTTCTCAATTTGTGAATAGTTTTTCTCCGCTGGTAGTAGGGTTCGAGAAGCATGTGCGATAGGTTTTATTGTCCCATCTGGCATTTTATGTAATATACACGCTTCGACACCGTAGGGGCTTGCATCACTTGCTACAATAATCTCTAGTTTAGAATCATACTGTGCCAAAAATAAATCCGATGTTAATGTCTTGATTATTTTTTCGAATGTTTCCTGGCATTGATCTGTCCACTTCCAAACTGTTTCTTTCTTTAGCAGTTCGTTCAATGGTGCGCGAAGTTTATGCATTTGAAGTATGAATTCCTGACAGTAATTCACTAATTCAAGACAATTTTGTAGTTCTTTTATTTTCCTAGGAACTGGCATGTTTTTTTTATTGCTGTAGACATTTCAGGGTCTGGACGTCTACCTTGTTGGTCTATTATATGGCCAAGATATTTAATTTCCTTCATGAAAAAATCAAACTTATTTTCTTTCACTTTGAATCTGTAGCTTTGAATTATCTTAAACACTTCTTGTACATATTGCCAGTGTTGTTTAACGCTTTCGCTATTAATCAATATGTCATCCAGATATGCTATTGTGTTTTCTAGTCCTGCCAGCATCGTATTCATTGTCAGCTGGAAAATAGCCGGCGCTACTTTAATTCCATATGGTAGTCTTTGGTATCTGTACAATCCCTTGTGTGTGTTTATTCATAGTAGTTTTGAACTTTCTTCATCGACTGGAATTTGCAGGTAGGCCTCACTTAGATCAATTTTTGAAAAATATTTTCCGCCATTTAATTTAGTGAATATTCCTTCAGGACTAGGTAGTCCTTTATTGTTGCGTTCAAACCTGTAGAAAAATCAGCACAAAATCGAATTTCTCCTGATTTCTTCTTAACGTAGACCGTCGGTGCGGCCCATTTGCTGTACTCTACTTTTTTCAATATGCTCGAATTTTCGAGTCTAGATCATTCTTGGTCAGTCTTTCTATTGACGCAAACTGTACACTCCTTTTTTTTCTTGAAAATAAGTTGACCGTTATCCTTTATTTTGATATTAGCAGCCATTTTCTTACATCTTCCGAAACCTGCGGAAATACTTCGGGGAAACTCGTTTTTAGTTTTCCTTTTTATTTGTCTGCCCCGGTTGATAAGCTTTTTTACATTCTGGCAGTAGGTGCTAATATGTAGATCCCACTATTCTAATTTTTGCATCCAGTCTGTCCCGAATAGGTAATCAGTATTTCTTAAGACGTACATTTTTAGTTTTTTCGTCATTCCGTTAAATGTTACGTTTGTGATTATTTCACCCTCGAATTTTATCCTTCTCCCCGTAACTGATCTAGCAATTTTATCCGTTTTTAACATGACAGGTTTGTTTAGTTTTCTCCATGTTTGTAGATTTATGATAGTTAAGTCTGAGCTAGAATCCAGCTGTAACCTAACTTTTCTGTTTTGCATTTCAACTTATATTTTTCTCATCTGTTTGGTCGGTCTTCGTAATTCTTATTCTGCTTTCTTTTCTATACCAACAGTGAGAACTTTTGTGACCATTTTTTTACATGATAGACAAGTTTTAGCACGATATGTACAGTCTTTAACCCAATGCGAAGACCCACAACGATAGCATGGACTTGGTTTCTTTTTATGTTGATTATAATTAGAAAATTTTGTTTTACCTGTTCTTGAGGCGGGAAAATCAGTCCGGTTTGTTTGTGTGGAGGGAAAATTTGTTTGCTTTGTTTGTGAGGAGGGAAAATTTGTTTGTCTTCGTACTTTGCGTATGTATGATGTGCCAGCTTGTTCTATGTCTTTAGAGTCTTTTTTACGCTGACGCATCCCTGGCAGTCTTAGGTTAGTTTTTGAAGTGTCAGATCTTGTTCATTTTCCAATTTAGTAAGTATTCTACGTCTCATTTCTGCGTCTTTGGTTGAAACCAGACCTTGGACGTAAATTAAGGATTTGAAGTTGTCAGCGCTGAGTTCCGACAATTTGAAGTCGTCACAATATTTATTAACAATGGATGCGAAAGTTACGTAATCTTCGCTATCCTTTTTTGTAAGGTTCATGCATTTCCATCTTTTATGAAATAGTGAAGTATTATGGCTGAAAAGTTCCGTTAGTAATTTTATAGATTATTTGAACGTTAACTCGCTGGTTTTTCTGGGAAGGATATAATCCAAGAATTTGGTATATTCGCCTCTGCCTAATTTTCTTTATAAAAGGCGTACTTTACGTGCGTCTGACCAATCTTTGCAGTCAAAAGCATATAGATCTTCATACCTTCGGAAGTAATTTGCAAAAGTTTTATTTTCGTCGGGTGCGTAATTGAAATCTTCGATATTACTCCAAATAGTGACTTGAGAGAGAACTGATTCGTTCTCGGGTTTTTCCTCCTTATTTGCCATTGCACGTATCAATAATTCTTGCATTTCTAGATGTTTTTATTCGTACCTTTGTTGTTGTTCAAACTGGATTTTGATAAGTTCCATAATGGTTGACTTAACGTATTTTGTGTGTGTGTGTGTGTGTGTGTGTGTGTGTGCAACCTGATACTCTGTAGCCTGTGCTCACAAAAAACATTCCTTTGTTGTCAGTGAATTTTGATATCAAGAAAAGAAATTTTTTCTTTTTTTTTTTTTTTTTTTTTTAATCGTCGTCCACTGTTACATACGACGGACAGCAAAAAAAATATGTCCTCCGAGTAGGGAGTTTATTTTTCTTTAAATGTTTTCCAGATCGCCACTTGATATGTGGGACGTATAGCAAAAAAAGTACCCCGTCTATAGAGTTCGTATTTCCTTTTTAGGGGTTTCTTCGTCGTCACTTGTTATGTTGTCGAGAGAAGATTTTGTTGTTTGTTCTGCACGTGTGAGTTCGAATATTCGTCGCCACTGTTATGCTGTGGAGAACATTTTTTATTCTTCCACCGGATGAGTTCGAATCCTCGTCGCCACTGTTATACTACGGTTCCTTGTACCACAATGATAGTCCAAGGTAGAACCAATAAAAAAGAACGCGAAGGCGGATATGGAATAACACATATATATTACAAATATGAATATATACAGAAAAGTAGAAAGTGTTAGTACGAACAATCAGGTTTAGTAGTAATTGTCTGAACGCGACTCTGTACGAACTGACTCTGACTCGACTGACTGACTCGCTCACTCTGACTGACTGACAGACTCCTGACGGAATTCACTACAGACTTCAGACTGAACAATATTTATTTATACAAAAAGTATAAAATGTGGCACAAGGCCTAAAAGGGGGTTGGGAAATGACGGTCATATTCTGTCTTAAATCTAAACTTAGCTAGTCTCAGACATGGACCCAAACACACCAACAATGTCCAAATCACCAAAATAACACATTCACTCCTGCCTTTCTTACTACGTCCACCATAATACCTCAAATTCTCTATGAAGTCCTAACTATTCCCCTTATTGTTAGTGGGGGGAGGGTCATAAAATAACAATTCTTTAAAAAGAACCCCAAATGATTATGTACAATATGACTTAAAAATATTTACAATAAAACTAAACAATACTGTGTTAGTAATAAAAAAACCCACAAACCATAAATGTGGCAGAAACATCAGTTAACTAGACGAAATCAATGCAGGGCTAAGGGGATGGGGAATTAAACAAAAGAAAAATAGGGACAGAAATAAAAGAGACTAATGCACAAGCATAATCTACCTAAGTTTACTAGAAAAATGGGAAAACTAAAGATTCAAAATAGAAAAACTAGTCTAACCTAAAATCTGGGTGGGTTGCTATGTTCAACCCTGTTAGGAAAAAATCCTGTACCTAACCGATATCCAAGTGCCACTCTAGGTCAGCCCTTTCACTCTACACATTCGCGCAAGATTTACCCACCTTTTGCCAAATTCCGTTGAGGTGAGCCGCCGCATTTCCGTCCTAATCTTGATTTTAAGCTGATGCTTAAAGAACAAGATCAGTTGGGAAGAGGTGAAATTCTCGCCCTCATGGAATCCCTTCTGAGGCGTCGTCCAAATCACGACTCTCATAATCCCTAGTAAGCAACAGGACACAGTGTTCAGCCTTCGTCAATTGTGGCACCACATTGCTACAAACAGAACTGGCTTCCAGGACAAAGAACTTTCCCTGCAGCATGCGAACCATGACGCCTTCAACAAACTTGCACAACGGCACTACCGTCTTGGACTGAAAAAAGGCGTGACCAATGGTCTCGACTTCCCCAGTACAGCGACGACAGTTTGGATATTTCTCCAAACCTGCTGAACAAAGTCTCTTGCCGACCCAGAGGGCCCCACGAATCATCAGCCAGGTGAGTGATGCCTCATCGTTATTGAGACATTTCAACCCAGGCGCCCAAGGCCATATCGAGCGAGCCTCCTGCTTCGTAAGACAGAGCTCGTCGATCAGATCATCTTGAACGGATCCCCTAACTAACACTTGATACAATGCCTTACGAGACAGTCCGTAAGAGGAGCTTCAAAGCACTACGACATTCGCGGTAGATGGAGCACTCGGTACGAGGTCTACGGCCGGCCTCCTCCTCGCACGAGTGCACACTTCTCAGGGATTGGGAAATGTTTTCGGACATCTTCTTTCCAAAAGGTGCTCACCTCATCCAATCCGCGACACATTCGGTCTAGAAAGGTAATGCGAAGCATATATTGACGAATCTCAATGCTAGGCATACCCAGACCGCCCTCAGAGGGATGAAGGCAACAGATCTCGCGAGATACCAAAGGGGCCTTGTCTCTCCACAAGAAAGAGAACAAGGTCCGGACTAAAGACATTAGTCTGGCATACGGGAGTGGAAGCACAGAAAGTCGCTAAAGGAGGATCGGATATATGTGTGAAACGCATACCTCCGTCCGTCCCTTCAGAGAAAGTCTCCTCCGAGACCACAGATTAACCGCGATCTCGGCCAACCCTTGCATCTCCGACCAATTCATTTCCAACTGGAGATCAGGACCGAACCAGACGCCGAGTATCTTGATCGGCCCATCCATCCAGTGGAAAGGTCCGGGAAGATAAACTCCTTTCCACGCACCCAACCGCAAGTCCACAGACTTATCGCGGTTGATCTTGGCCCCTGTCACCATCTCATACCCACTGATCTCTTTGCTGACTTCGTCAATCTCGGCTCTGCTCGACACAAGAACCGAAATGTCGTCAGCATAGGCGGAATACCTGGCTGAGGTGGAAGCCCCAGGCAGGGAAATTCAGCGCAGGACCGGATTCGTAACGTAAAGCAGCGGCGAGAGCGGACAACCTTGACGAATGGAGAGAGACAATACGAAAGGCTTCGATCTTACCCCATTCACTTCCACCAGCGCACCGGGGGTCGCATACAAATGTCGGATCCAGGAGCGAAAGTCGGCTCTGAAACCGGCCGCCGAAAGGACAGCCTCCAGAAATCGATGGTCAACCCTATCGAAGGCCTTGGACTGATCTAAATTGATCAGCGCGGCATCACTGTCGACTTGTTCTAAGATCAATCGTACCATATGAAGGTTATCCTGAATAGTCCTACCCTTCACAGCACAAGTCTGTTCAGGGCCAATCAGACTAGACAGGACAAGCTGCAAACGGTTGGCTAAGATCTTCGCCAAAATCTTTAAGTCAGTGTTTAACATCGTTAAAGGGCGAAAGTTCCCTAACCCATCCCCACCGTCCTTGTCCTTACGCAGCAACTTGATCACGCCCCTGGTGAAGCGTTGGGGTAAAGACCCCTGCTTCATCCAGTGGTTGTAAATCAGTTCCAGCAAAGGAACAAAAACGTGCGACAACCTCAAGTACACTTCGTAGGGAAGACCATCTAATCCCGGAGACTTATCCAGGCCAACCTGCTTCAGCGCTTCCCAGATCTCCGACTCTGTAATGGGACCCTCGCACCTAGCCGCTTCAGCTGCCGAAAGGCAGGGAAAGTCAGCTAAATAGGCGTCGAACTGAGCAGAGCTCAGACCGGGCTCCCTGGTGAAAAGATCCTGAAAGTAGTCCCGAAACACCTCACATATGCCCGCGTTTGTGGTCACGGTCCGCTTATCCGGCAACGTGACGCATGCGATATGTCGCTTAGACGCGCTTCGATTTTCGTCTGCACGCAGTTCAGCGGCCATATTCGTCGCCTCAGAAGACATTCTTTTTAACCTAGCCCTAACTACCAGAGCTTGATCCTTCTTGATAAGCAAGGAGGACAACTCTGCCTTAGCTAAAGCTATGTCCCCACTAACACGGGATTTCACTGCCCGATCGACTTTATCTTCTAAAGCAGTTTGCGCCGCTAATCTATCTAGATTGAGTCGACGACTAAAATCGGCAGCAAACGTTCGAATTTGAGATTTTAATTTGCCCCACCAGGCATTTCCCACAACCGCACCCGTCAATTCCCTTTGTATCATTAGTAAAAGCTGGTCCCGGAAACCCTGATCACCAAAAAGGGAACAGTTCAATTTCCAGTAACCAGCCAATCTAACCTTAGGCTTATCTAAGTTTACACGGACCCGGACAAGCCTATGATCCGTATAAACTATATAATGGAAACTTGGACAGCCTAAGAGCCCTACGTCGACTCTCCTAACTAAGACCCGGTCCAGGTAGCTCGCAAGCGTCCCGGGAGCCGAGTTGCCACTAGTTGTCCAAGTCCATGCTACCTCCCGAGGGTGTTCATTCCGGAACTTATCGACAAGATCAAACTCATCGATAAAGTCCCGAAATGGTTTCACATCCGGGTTGTTAGTACCTTGTTTTTGCCCTATACGATCTATATCGGGGTCAAGGACGGCATTCCAATCCCCCGCTAAAACTACCCGACGAGACGTCGTCAAGAACGGCGCGATCTGCCGAAACAAAGCAGGCCGCTCGGAATGGGTATTGGGCGCATAAACCCCAATGAGACGTAGAACCTTATCCTTTATGGTAACATCCAGCACGCAAAGTCTGCCCGCCGGATCCGCGAAGACAAGGGTACAAGCAGCCTTCAAAGACTTGCTCACTAGCCAAGAGACACCCCTCGAACGACCATCAAAACAGGCTGAATAAACGGCGAACCCCTTAGACAGTATGTCCTCACGATCATGAGAAGAAAAACGGGTCTCTTGTATACTACATACATTCACCCCGAGGCGCTGAAGATCACGAGTGAGCCTCGCCCTGCCAGACTCGGACCTCAGGCCCCGGACATTTAAACTAGCTAACCAGAGTGCCATTGTCAAGCCGATTAGGGTTGTCCTTCAGGATAGAACATGGCTGGAGTGAGGACACCGACAGCTCGTCCCATAGATCCGGACGCAATCTCATTTTCGACGGTATCATCTTGAGACAAGCCGCCGATGTCCGAGGGGTAGGTAAGCTTGAGAGCCCTATAAAGGGATGGGTGAACGAAAACTGGGACCCTCCCTTTAAGATTTTGATCTGCTTCATTCCCATCCGGGTCGAGTAAGTAGGCAGCTGGGGGCACCATTTTGAGTGACGACTGGGCCTCCTCTATCATGCCCCAAATCTCCCGCGTACTCGGGCCAGTTCTAACTACTGTCAACACTCTTCCTGCCGACGGGAAATTTTCCGGTTTTTCTACGTCGACACCATTAATTTTTTGGAAGTTCCATAGAACTTTTAAGTCTTTGGGGTTCCTAGTCTGGCCAAAGACCCTTTCCGCCTGGTCCCGGGATACGCGGCAGACGTCTTCCCCTGGGAGATACGGTGGTTTGAGCTTTTTCTTTTTTTTGTCGGTATTGGGTTGTGCATCTGGGCTTCTTAACCTTTTCTCTTGAGGTGAATGTATGGGAGTTGACATGGGTGTGACATTGGGTGTTGTAGATGGAGTCCACCCGGTAGGCGTCCTCACCGGCGAAGGTTTAGGAAAATTACGAGATTTTGCTGGAGAGTTTGATGCAGATTTGGGCGGAGGTGGTTTTACGAAGGTTTTTTTTGATGCAGAAGGGGAAGACGGGGCAGAGGATAGGGGGCCCGGTGCCCCCAGCGATTTTTGACTTTTGCCCCGCTTGATCTCCAACTTTTCTTTCACTTTTTTGAGGTCCAATATCTTTTCCCAGCTTGGCTCGTTAAGTTTCTGGGCTTTTGTTGCGTTATTTGCATAAGACCCCGAGGAGTCGCCCTCGGAGCTGGTAGATGGAATGGGGCTGTAGCTGACTTTGTCCCCGGTGTCATGTTGGGACTGAAGAACCGCTGTTTGGGTCTTCCCCTTGCCCCTAACTACGAGGCGCCATTCCCCCTCCTCCTTCTCCTTATCCACACTTGTGGCAGGCGTCGGCTTCGGGGGTAATGAGGGTCTAGGCCCAACCGGGGGATTTTCCTCACCGGTCCGCCTCGCAGCTAGGCCCACTACAGGCGCCGCGGATTTTAGCTTCTCGGCCAAGGGGGGATTTTGGTCGCCAGCGACCGGAACTCCAGGGGCCTTCTTTCCTGGGCAGGAGGAGGAAAGGTGACCAGTCTCTCCACACCTCCAGCAAGTTGGTCTTCTACCGGTCACTATGACCGGCATTTTCCGGTCGCCATACTCCAAACAGTTGGGGACGGACTTGAAGGCCTTCTGGTCAAGCATTATATCAAAAGTCCATCCCCCGTTCAAATTGTCGGAGAGAGCCCCTAAAATTTGGCCGAACTGCATAAAAAATGCAGCCAGGAGCTCTCCCGAAATTTGAGGAGGAACTTCGAAGACGGCTACCCTGGTCCGCCTGCGGCCTTCATATTCTGTTCTGATTATGAAATCTTTGGTTATTAATTCTTTTTTGGCCATGGCCAGGCAATCTTCTGGGGTGGGTAGCAGAATGTCCCACATGAAGAACCCTGTACCCTTTATTACTTTTTGGGGTTTTATCCCCAGGGACAAAAGTGATTTAATCACAGTGTCTTTTGTGGAGCGACAAATCTTTCTTGTTTTCTTATCCACCACAAAAACGGTCAGCATTCTCTTTGCGAACACATGTATTTCCTGGACAATATCGACGAACCCATCTTTATTAACAAGATGGGCGTACCCTTTCGCCTTATCCAAGAAATCCGCCATGTTCAAGATACAACTTGGGGGGGACTTCCAACATGAGGGCAATTCCTCGGCGGTCTTAATTTGTGCATCCTTTGGCACTTCTACATTTTTGCATGTATCTCCTTTTTTGGAGACACTAGCACCTTTTTTCAAAATTGGGCTAGCATTAGCCTGTTTTTTGGGATTTTTATCCGGCGGGTCTGCTTTAGCCGCAGAACCGAAAAGGTCTTTCTTTACATTAGACCGACTGGCTTCGTCGGCCATGGTTTATTTGAGAGGAGACTTTCAAATGCGGGTCTAAATTTTTTGGGGAAAGGAGTTGGGAGAAGGTAAAAAAAAAATTTAAACAAATAAAGAAAAAGCCTGGATGTACCAGTAAATAAAAATAGTAAAGACAAAAAATAAATAAACTAGGCACAAAAAAAATAACTAGATCAAACAAAGAAATAAACAGGTAAAAAAAAATAAAGATGGCGCCAAAGGCTGCCGAAAATAAAAACAAAAACAGAAAACTCCTTTCCTTTTTTTCAAAAAATTCAAATAAAATGTTCCGGAAGAAAAAGAAAAGAAAAAGTCTGGTTTGTAACCAGACGAAGAAAAATAAAAATTTGCGGCCGAAGCCGCTAAAGAAAATAAATTAAAATCAAATGAAAAAACAAACTAGTCAAACCAAAAAGAAAGAAAGAATGCGACCGAAGTCGCTAATAAAAGAAGGTGGGAATAAAAAATAAAAACGAAATAAAAAACAAAGCTTTCTTTTTCTTTTTTTTCTTGTAAGGTACTTATTTTTTAAAACAAAAAATAAAAAAATAAAAAATTATGTGGGCCGAAGCCCCCAAAAAATAAAAAAACAAACAAAAGAAATGGAAGAATAAAAAACTTAAAAAATAACTTAACAAAATGTCTTGGTTGTATCAAAGGAATTCTTCAATCCGAAAAAGTTTGCCAAGCAAATCCTCGTGGTAAAAAAATCCGGTTTGTCGCTCTATAACACAAAAATAACAATTAGCCAAGTCCAAAAACACCGGTCACAAAAAGACGGAGGACTGAACGATATTTATTTATACAAAAAACGTATAAAATGTGGCACAAGGCCTAAAAGGGGGGTGGGGAATGACGGTCTTCTTCTGTCTTAAATCTAAACTTAGCTAGTCCCATACACGGACCCAAACAAACTAACAATATTCCAATCACCAAAACAACACATTCACTCCTACCTTTCTTACTACGTCCACCATAATGCCTCAAATTCTCTATGAAGTCCTAACTAGACCCCTTATGTACAAAAATTGTCTGTGGGGGGAGGGTCAATAAAATAACAACTTTTAAAAGATCCCCAAATGAATATATACAATATGACTTAAATATTTACAATAAAAACTAAACAAAACTGTGTTAGTAATAAACCCCCCCACAAACCATAAATGTGGCAGCAAAATCAGGTAACTAGACGAAATCAATGCGGGGCTAAGAAAAATAAGAAAAACATTCATTCCTCCAAGCATTCACACAGACACACACACATTCATACACAACAACAAATACGAAAAAGCACGCACACGAAACGAAAGGCGCCCCGCATCCACCAGAGAACTGAAGTCACTGACCACCTAACGAGGGAGGGGATGGGGAATTAAAACAAAAGAAAAATAGGGACAGAAATAAAAGGGACCAATGCGCATGCATACCCTAGCTAAGTTTACTAGAAAAAAGGGAAAACTAAAGATTCAAAAATCGAAAACCTAGTCTAAGCTAATATCTGGGTTGGTTGCCTATGTTCAACCCTGTTAGGACAAATCCTGTACCTAACCGACATCCAAGTGCCACTCTAGGTCAGCCCCTTTCACTCTACACATTCGCGCAAGATTCACCCACCTTTTGCCAAATTCCGATGAGGTGAGCCGCCGCCTTTCCGTCCTAATCTTGACTTTAAGCTGATGCTTAAAGTACAAGATCAGTTGGGAAGAGGTGAACTTCTCGCCCTCATGGAATCCCTTCTGATGCGTCGTCCAAATCACGACTCTCATAATCCCTAGTAAGCAACAGAACACATAGGGGGTCCGTTCAAGATGATGGCCTTCGTCAATTGCGACACCACATTGCTACAAACAGAACTGGCTTCCAGGACAAAGAACTTTCCCTGCAGCATGCGAACCATGAGGCCTTCAACAAACTTGCACAACAGCACTACCGTCTTGCACTGAAAAAAGGCGTGACCAATGGTCTCGACTTCACCAGTGCAGCGACGACAGTTTGGATATTTCTCCAAACCTGCTGAACAAAGTCTCTTGCCGACCCAGAGGGCCCCACGAATCATCAGCCAGGTGAGTGATGCCTCAGCGTTATTGAGACATTTCAACCCAGGCGCCCAAGGCCATATCGAGCGAGCCTCCTGCTTCGTAAGACCGAGCTCGTCGATCAGATCATCTTGAACGGACCCCCTAACTAACAATTGATACAATGCCTTACGAGACAACGCCTGGGCGTCGGAGAGGCCATCCGTCGTCCGTAAGAGGAGCTTCAAAGCACTACGACATTCGCGGTAGAAGGCGCACTCGGCACGAGGTCTACGGCCGGCCTCCTCCTCGCACGAGTGCACACTTCTCAGGGATGGGAAATGTTTACGGACATCTTCTTTCCAAAAGGTGCCCACCTCATTCAATCCGCGACACATTCGGTCTAGAAAGGTAATGCGAAGCATATATTGACGAATCTCAATGCTAGGCATACCCAGACCGCCCTCAGAGGGATGAAGGCAACAGATCTCGCGAGTTACCATAGGGGCCTTGTCTCTCCACAAGAAAGAGAACAAGGTCCGGACTAAAGACATTAGTCTGGCATACGGGAGCGGAAGTGCAGAAAGTCGGTAAAGGAGGATCGGATATATGTGTGAAACACATACCTCCGCCCTTCCCTTCAGGGAAAGTCTCCTCCGAGACCACAGATTAACCGCGATCTCGGCCTTCCCTTACACCTCCGACCAATTCATTTCCAACTGGAGATCAGGACCGAACCAGACGCCGAGTATCTTGATCGGCCCATCCGTCCAGAGGAAAGGTCCGGGAAAGGAAACTCCCTTCCACGCACCCAACTGCAAGCCCACAGACTTATCGCGGTTGATCTTGGCCCCTGTCACCATCTCATACCCACTGATCTCTTTGCTGACTTCGTCAATCTCGGCTCTGCTCGACACAAGAACCGAAACGTCGTCAGCATGGGCAGAATACCTGGCTGAGGTGGAAGCCCCAGGCAGGGAAATTCCGCGCAGGACCGGATTCGCCTTCAACTTGCGAAGGAATGGTTCCAACGCAAGAACGTAAAGCAGAGGCGAGAGCGGACAACCTTGACGAATGGAGCGAGACAATACGAAAGGCTTCGATCTTACCCCATTCACTTCCACCAGCGCACCGGGGGTCGCATACAAAAGTCGGATCCAGGAGCGAAAGTCGGCTCTGAAACCGGCAGCCGAAAGGACAGCCTCCAGAAATCGATGGTCAACCCTATCGAAGGCCTTGGACTGATCTAAATTGATCAGCGCGGCTTCACTGTCGACTTTTTCTAAGATCAAGCGTACCATGTGAAGGTTATCCTGAATAGTCCTGCCCTTCACATCACAAGTCTGTTCGGGGCCAATCAGACTAGACAGGACAAGCTGCAAACGTTTGGCTAAGATCTTCGCCAAAATCTTTAAGTCAGTGTTTAACATCGTTAAAGGGCGAAAGTTCCCTAACCCATCCCCACCGCCCTTGGCCTTACGCAGCAACTTGATCACACCCCTGGTGAAGCGTTGGGGTAAAGACCCCTGCTTCATCCAGTGGTTGTAAATCAGTTCCAGCAAAGGAACAAAAACGTGCGACAACCTCAAGTACACTTCGTAGGGAAGACCATCTAATCCCGGAGACTTATCCAGGCCAACCTGCTTCAGCGCTTCCCAGATCTCCGACTCTGTAATGGGACCCTCGCACCTAGCCGCTTCAGCTGCCGAAAGGCAGGGAAAGTCAGCTAAATAGGCGTCGAACTGAGCAGAGCTCAGACCGGGCTCCCTGGTGAAAAGATCCTGAAAGTAGTCCCGAAACACCTCACATATGCCCGCGTTTGTGGTCACGGTCCGCTTATCCGGCAACGTGACGCATGCGATATGTCGCTTAGACGCGCTTCGATTTTCCTCTGCACGCAGTTCAGCGGCCATATTCGTTGCCTCAGAAGACATTCTTTTTAACCTAGCCCTAACTACCAGAGCTTGATCCTTCTTGATAAGCAAGGAGGACAACTCTGCCTTAGCTAAAGCTATATCCCCACTAACACGGGATTTCACTGCCCGATCGACTTTATCTTCTAAAGCAGTTTGCGCCGCTAATCTATCTAGATTGAGTCGACGACTAAAATCGGCAGCAAACGTTCGAATTTGAGATTTTAATTTGCCCCACCAGG
Organism: Acanthosepion lycidas; assembly: GCA_963932145.1. Classification (NCBI taxonomy): domain Eukaryota; kingdom Metazoa; phylum Mollusca; class Cephalopoda; order Sepiida; family Sepiidae; genus Acanthosepion; species Acanthosepion lycidas. The sequence goes on from OZ010574.1 coordinate 146,379,922, forward strand.
CATTTCCCACAACCGCACCCGTCAATTCCCTTTGTATCCTTAGTAGCAGCTGGTCCCGGAAACCCTGATCACCAAAAAGGGAACAGTTCAATTTCCAGTAACCAGCCAGTCTAACCTTAGGCTTATCTAAGTTTACACGGACCCGGACAAGCCTATGATCCGTATAAACTATATAATGGAAACTTGGACAGCCTAAGAGCCCTACGTCGACTCTCCTAACTAAGACCCGGTCCAGGTAGCTTGCAAGCGTCCCGGGAGCCGAGTTGCCACTAGTTGTCCAAGTCCATGCTACCTCCCGAGGGTGTTCATTCCGGAACTTATCGACAAGATCAAACTCATCGATAAAGTCCCGAAATGGTTTCACATCCGGGTTGTTAGTACCTTGTTTTTGCCCTATACGATCTATATCGGGGTCAAGGACGGCATTCCAATCCCCCGCTAAAACTACCCGACGAGACGTCGTCAAGAACGGCGCGATCTGCCGAAACAAAGCAGGCCGCTCGGAATGGGTATTGGGCGCATAAACCCCAATGAGACGTAGAACCTTATCCTTTATGGTAACATCCAGCACGCAAAGTCTGCCCGCCGGATCCGCGAAGACAAGCAGCCTTCAAAGACTTGCTCACTAGCCAAGAGACACCCCTCGAACGACCATCAAAACAGGCTGAATAAACGGCGAACCCCTTAGACAGTATGTCCTCACGATCATGAGAAGAAAAACGGGTCTCTTGTATACAACATACATTCACCCCGAGGCGCTGAAGATCACGAGTGAGCCTCGCCCTGCGAGACTCGGACCTCAGGCCCCGGACATTTAAACTAGCTAACCAGAGTGCCATTGTCAAGCCGATTAGGGTTGTCCTTCAGGATAGAACATGGCTGGGGTGAGGACACCGACAGCACGTCCCATAGATCCGGACGCCATCTCATTTTCGACGGTATCATCTTGAGACAAGCCGCCGATGTCCGAGGGGTAGGTGAGTTTGAGGGCTCTATAAAGGGATGGGTGAACAAAAACTGGGACCCTCCCTTTCAGTTTTTGATCAGATTCATTTGATTCGGGGTCAAGAAGATAGGCAGCTGGGGGCATCATTTTGAGCGACGACTGGGCCTCCTCTATCATGCCCCAAATCTCCCGCGTACCCGGGCCAGTTCTGATTACGGTCAGTATTCTTTGTGCGGAAGGGAAATTTTCGGGCATCTCCACATCTATACCATTGATTTTTTTTAAATTCCACAGAATTTTCAGCTCTTTAGGGTTTCGTGTCTGCCCGAAAACCCTTTCCGCCTGGTCCCGGGATACGCGGCAGACGTCTTCCCCAGGGAGATAAGGTGGTTTGAGCTTTTTTTTCTTCTTGTCAGTAGTTATTTGCGAGTCCGGACTTCTGAACCTTTTCTTTAGTGGTGAATGAATGGGAGTAGCCATAGGTGTGACATTAGGAGTGGTTGAAGGGGTCCATCCGGACGGCGTCCTCACCGGTGAAGGTTTGGACGAATGCAGAGATTTTGCCGGTGAGTTTCATACAGATTTGGGCGGAGCTGATTTAGTAAAAGATTTTTTTGATGCAGAAGGGGAAGACGGGGCAGAGGATAGGGGGCCCGGTGCCCCCAGCGATTTTTGCTTTTTAGCCCGCGTTTCATCCAATTTGTCTTTTAGCTTCTTAATGTCTAAAATTTTCCTCCAGCCGGGTTCATTGATTTTTTGCGCATCGGTAGCATTGGATTCGTAAGACGCCGAGGCGTCGCCCTCGGAGCTGGTAGAGGGAATGGGGCTGTAGGTGACTTTGTCCCCGGTGTCATGTTGGGACTGAAGAACCGCTGTTTGGGTCTTCCCCTTGCCCCTAACTACGAGGCGCCATTCGCCTTCATCCTTCTCCTTATCCACACTTGTGGCAGGCGTCGGCTTCGGGGGTAATGAGGGTCTGGGCCCAACCGGGGGATTTTCCTCACCGGTCCGCCTCGCAGCTAGGCCCACTACAGGCGCCGCGGATTTTAGCTTCTCGGCCAAGGGGGGATTTTGGTCGCCAGCGACCGGAACTCCAGGGGCCTTCTTTCCTGGGCAGGAGGAGGAAAGGTGACCAGTCTCTCCACACCTCCAGCAAGTTGGTCTTCTACCGGTTACTATGACCGGCATTTTCCGGTCGCCATACTCCAAACAGTTGGGGACGGACTTGAAGGCCTTCTGGTCGAGCATTATATCAAAAGTCCATCCCCCGTTCAAATTGTCGGAGAGAGCCCCTAAAATTTGGCCGAACTGCATAAAAAATGCAGCCAGGAGCTCTCCCGAAATTTGAGGAGGAACTTCAAAGACGGCTACCCTGGTCCGCCTGCGGCCTTCATATTCTGTTCTGATTATGAAATCTTTCGTTATTAACTCTTTCTTGGCCATGGCCAGGCAATCTTCTGGGGTGGGTAGCAGAATGTCCCACATGAAGAACCCTCTACCCTTAATTACTCTTTGGGGTTTTATCCTCAGGGACAAAAGTGATTTAATCACTGTGTCTTTTGTGGAGCGACAAATCTTTCTAGTTTTCTTATCCACCACAAAAATGGTCACCATTCTTTTTGAGAACACATCGAGTTCTTGGACAATATCGACGAACCCATCTTTATTAACAAGATGGGCGTACCCCTTCGCCTTATCCAAGAAATCCGCCATGTTCAAGATACAACTTGGGGGGGACTTCCAACATGAGGGCAATTCCTCGGCGGTCTTAACTTGTGCATCCTTGGGCACTTCTACATTTTTGCTAGTGTCTTTTTTGGAGACACTAGCACCTTTTTTCAAAATTGGGCTAGTATTAGCCTGCTTTTTAGTGGGTTTCTCCGGCGGGTCAGCTTTCGCCGCAGAACCGAAAAGGTCTTTCTTCACATTAGACCGACTGGCTTCGTCGGCCATGGTGGATTAAAGTGGAGACTTCCACGTGCGGGTCCAAATTTTTAGGGGAAAGGAGTTGGGAGAAGGTAGAAAAAAAAAAAAAGAGAAATTAAACAAATAAAGAAAAGGCCTGGATGTACCAGAAAAAAATAGCAAAGACAAAAACAGTAAAAAACAAACTAGCACAAAACGAAAGAAATAAACAGGTAAAATTAAAAAAATAAAGATGGCGCCCAAAGGCTGCCAAAAAATAAAAAACAAAAACAGAAAACTCCTTTCTTTTTTTCAAAAATTAAAATTAAATGTTCAAGAAGAAAAAGAAAATCTGGTTTGTAACCAGAAAAAAAAAAAAAAAAAAAAAGTTTGCGGCTGAAGCCGCTAAAGAAAATAAATTAAAATCAAATGAAAAACAAACTAGTCAAACCAAAAAGAAAGAAAGAATGCGACCGAAGTCGCTAATAAAAAGGAAAGTGGGTATAAAAAATAAACACGAAATAAAAAATAAAGCTTTCTTTTTCTTTTTTTTTTCTTAAAAAGTACTTATTTTTTTAAAAATAAAAAATAAAAAAAATAAAAAATTATGAGGGCCGAAGCCCCAAAAAATAAAAAACAAACAAAAGAAATGGAAGGATAAAAAACGAAAACAATAACTTAACAAAATGTCCTGGTTGTATCAAAGAATATCTTCAATCCGAAAAAGTTTGCCAAGTAAATCCGCGTGGTCAAAAAAAAAAATCAGGTTTGTCGCACTGTAACAGAAGAATAACAAATTAGATGAGTCCAAAAAACACCGGTCACAAAAAGACGGAGGACTAAACCCCCTGCTTCCTCTTGAGTCGCAGTATTTATTACGTATGGAATAGTCCATGTTATTATGGGTAAGGTTCCCTAATATATGTTTACAGCAAATCATTTATAAAGCACGCTTACATATTATTTAAATACTTTTCTACTCTTTAGATGGAAAATGATTGGATATGTATACCAGGACCACTTTACACTGGTTAGATTTTACTTTCCCTATCAATGCTCTCAGCTAGATATGATATATATGCAGGGATGCATAAAATGGTACTCTTTGTTTAGCAGTTATAGGAAGCGAACAGGATTTAATAGTGTTTAAATACGGAATTATGATTGCGATAAGGATGTCGTACTCTCATCATAATGAAAACATTAGGTTTTTGATGAACATTATTGTCAAGAGTATACTCGAAATATTTAATATTCCCACAAATATCAATGATACCTGAAAACCTTGCGAGCACACAGGTTATGCAAAATTGTACCATCAAACTTTTAATTATTGAAAACACGAAACAATCTATTAGGTTGGTTCAAAAATAATGACGTGATAATGTCGTTTTTTGACATATTTTTAACGTCTAAAAACGACATTATTACGTCATTATTTTTGCACAAACCTAATATCACATCAAATCGTGATTCAGCTTCGATGCCGCTGAAACCGTCAATCAAAATGCTGAAGATGGTACGCTGGACTCTTACCGACATTGCAAAATTGTACAACCCCTTGAAAACTGGATGTATTTGTTTATTTTGATACGAACAATTAATATTTTAAACCCCAATAATTTCTTCTAATAAGCAGAATTATCACACTTTTATTTAATACACAAAATACGTTTGAAAAATTTAAATCTGATTCTTCAACAAAGATAATTTTGAAAAATGTCTTTGCAAAAGTCTACACCCCCTTTGAAATGTCTTCAGCTAATATTTTGTGGATGATCCTGCTGCGTCAGTTACAGCCTGCAGACGCCTCAGTTCGACTTCCACGAGCTTGCTGCTGTGGTCTGCTGACAGTTTTTGCCATTCTTCATCGCAGAACTTCTCGAGATATGTCAGATTGGATGGGGAACGTCAGTTCTAAGCCAGCTTTAGATCTCGCCATAGATTTTCTACAGGATTGAGATGTGGAGACTGGTTGAGACACTCCAAAAATGTGATTTTCTTGCTTTTTCACACATGCTTGGGGTCATTATTTTGTTGAAACTTGAAATTGCAACCCAAGCGCAGAGCTCTATCAGACTTCAGCAGGTTTGCCTCCAATATTTCTTGGTACTTGACACTGTTCTTGACACTTTGGATTGTTACCAGCTCTACAGGCTCTGCAGTTGAAAAACAGGCCCAAAGCATAATCGAGCCACCGCCATTCTTTACAGTGGGGACGCTGAAATGAGGTTGGTGAGCAGTACCTTTTTTTCGCCAAACGTAGCATTTCGTATTTTTCCAAATAACTCGACTTTGGTCTCATCTGACCATAAAATCTTTCGCCGATTGGTCAGGGAATCCTTGAGGTGACTTTTGGCAAAGTTTAGTCAAGTTTGTTTGTGCATAGACTTCAGAAGGGGCGTTTTTCTAGCTACTCTCCCTTGCAGGTCAGACCGGTGCAATACTCTGGACATTGTAGATGTATGGGCATCTGTCCCAGTACTGGAAACTGAAGCTTTCAAATCTTCCAGTGTTCCACTAGGGTTGAAGTTTGCCTACCGGGCCAGTTTTGATTTTGCTCTTCTCGTACGTTTGCTCGGTCTCCCATATCTTGACAGGGTAGCGTTGGTTTTCTACACTAACCACTTCTTAACTACAGTTTTAACAATGCTTAGGGGCAATTCTAAAGTTTTTGCAATCTTTTTATAGCCATTATTTTCATTGTACTTTTGAATAATAAGGCTTTTAAGTTCCTGAGGCAGAGGCTTGCCCATTTTCTTTCCCGAGTTGGACACCTTGTGTTTACAGTTCAAAGACCAACATACCAAGAAATCAGGTGGTGGATGATTTTATAAGCAGTTAAATCAACTTATATAGCAAAATAATAGACTGGCCAAGTTTGTTTGTTATGGAAGAACGCACATGTCACTTTTGATTGTTCTGGATTGTATCAATGATGTGGGGTGGGTAAACTTTTGCAACGACATTTTTCTAAGTTATATGATTTTAAGAATCAGTGTGAAATTTTTAAAATGTAATTTTTATATCAAAGAAATGTGTGATGCATCTGCTTATTATTTAACAATCATTGGAATTTTTTTAAAAATGTGTTGTTCCCTGTTAAATTATACAAAATATATAAATTTTCAAAAGAGTTGTAGACTTTTGCAAGCCACTGTATTATTGATGATGTTATAACTCCTCACGTGGGACATAGGATATGGTTATTGTTCGGTCTAAACATGGCGTTTTCTTGTTTGGTTATACGAATCATATTTCCAGTACTTTTAAAAATGTCTGCAAGACTATGAATAAAAGATGTCAGCAGGGGGTGTCTCTATAATGATGTTGCGTGTTCTCTTGCAGTTCGAAATTGTGTCTACATGTTGTGAAGTACATCTCGATAGATGGAACATAAACGCATCTTGTTACAAAATATTTGGCCCATATCATGAACCCAGTCTACACCAAAGTTAGAAAAACCAGGAACCATCTTGAACTAATTATTGGTTGCCACAAGAAAAGAGTCCTCGTGTTAAGGGATATAACACAGAAATACTTTCGCAATGACCATGGTTTATGTTTCCCTATAATGCAACCCCTTATCCTACGCTTGCGATAGACACATTTCTGGAACACTCGGCTGAATCTAGTTAATGAATATTCTTACCAGTCTTAAACATCCTTGAACAAATATGCGACATTTTGCACGCCTCCACTAAAATCCCAAAAGTTATATTAAAATATATTTACAAATGTCTAAGGCTGGGACATGACTATATAGATAGTACCCACACAATTGTTACACCACATCGTAGACCTCACGCTTCTTCATCGTCACCCTCATTATACAGGGGGACGAATGAATTCCATTACGATTAGTTGTATATGACTTCAATTTTGAAACACAGGTTGCAGACAGACCTGCCACCGATAGAGATCGAAGTTCTGTGATCGGTTTCCTGTATAATTCTCTCCGGAAAAAAGAGTGAAGTGTTTTCAGAGAGTAGACATCCCTGTCTGACGCCGATTGTTATTTTCTAATTCCGTCAGAGTGGTATTAGCAACAATTGATTTTTTTCTGCATTTTATATTGTATATTTTTAGTCATGTTTCTGAAATTACTCAAAGTCAATTAGAAATATATTTTAATAATGCATATTCAATCATTTGGTAATTAAACAGACATTAACATTTTATTAGTTTCTCATACCTTTTCTTTTATATTTTTCAGAAGCAACAGACAACTTGCCCGACGACCTATTGCAGACAAGGAATAAGCCCGAAAAAAGAAAGTGTAATGGCAACACCTAACACCTCAGGAAATTGGTACTCAATACCTAAACTAAACCACAAAATGATTCACCACTCGATTGTTTATGAAAAATTTGAAAAATATATTAAAGTTATTGATTTTTTTCTTATAGATCAATAGGATTCTGTTTATTTGGTGCTCAAGGGAAGAAAATAAGGCGTATTATTGTCTTCACGTAAATGTGACCCCTAAAAATGAATACCCATTTATATTAAACATATTTTTTTACATTCTTTAAACATTCTTTAAAGATATTTACAATAGCGTTGTCCGCAAGGTAACCAATACATATTGCTTTGATGCGTACAAAATGAATCGGTGGAAGCAAAGCAATTTTCATATTTTCTAGTGGACATTCTCGAAGCTTGAAATACAGTTCTAATTAAGTCATATTTAAAATTATATTACGAGATTGTTTATAAAATCTCATTGATTATGTGAAGAATTATATGCATAAATAAAAATCGGGCAAATTGAATATGCATGAAAATGACATTATCTGCAAACACGATAAACAACTTGGAAATAGTGGACGAACTTAGATTAGCATAAGGCGGAAATTGTTCACAGATAACATCGCATATATAGTTCAAGCTGAAATGATTCATAATCCTAAAATATTTATTATAATATGTACATTTAAACAGTGCTTCTCCAGACATACTGAATTAAGGCAATTTATAAGCCATAAATGAAACAAATTTCCATAAAGTAAAATCAGTTATTATTTGCAGTTCCATAATATATAGCATTTTGATTATTAATAAACATAACTGGATTAGATACAAAGCCTTTAATTCTTCCTTAAATTTAATCTTCTGATCCCGACATTTCTCAACAGGGACTTTGTCTCTTTTGTTAAGGGCTTACGGCCATGCTAAGTTGAAACAAAGGTTCCTGTACAATGTTCAGATATAACCAACGTCAGGCCTGGTCAATATCTAGAAGGGCGATCGCTTGGAAATAGCAGGTGCTGTAAGCTTTCATGTGCTGATCGTGTAATGCCTGATTGTTTGGAAATGTTAATCCTAGAGCTGAGTTCCATTTTCAGTTGGATTCGTTATATTCACTAAGAGGGAAAAGTAAGAATATATCTCTTCTTTCCGCAACATATACATTAATTAGTAAAACTTGTATAACTAAATCTTTGAAGAAAAAAGATTCTTACAATCTAAAAATATTTTCTGGCTTTTTCTGCAAGGACTTGATAAGCCGTAGTAGATGAATGAATCAATCGATCTTTCGCGAAGATGTCAGGTCAACAGGGTTGGAAAGCTTCTTTTTACAAATCCCAGCATCAACGCAAATTAAAATTATCCTTGACCGTTGAGGTTTTGTGGGAAGAAATGATAATTATGATTTTAAAATTGCACTTCACGATACCACACTACGTTACCGATATTCTTTTTTTTTTTTTTTGATTGGTTATTTTTGTGTAGCAGCATATCGGCCTCAATGAGTTATTTAATGCCGAAATCTAAATATTTTTTATCCAAACTTTTCTTTTTTCAGATCATGATGGCGATAAAATATGCATTAATTTTAAAGGAAGTGAGAAAATATCTAAAGCAATGTAAACTGTCATCATTTCAGGTATCATCCATTTCTATTCTGTTCGATATGGATATGAATAATTTGCAAATAACACTCAAAAGATATAAACATTTTCTTCATAATCGTCATGCATTATTTCACTGGTTTTTATAATCAATTTGGTCTCTGTAAATGCATCATTTTAATGACATAATTTCAGAAGTCACTAATTTTACAATAGTATGCATGATTTCATCTACGTGCTCATTGGATAACGTCTGCCAGTGCATAAAGTGGGGTTCTCTTATAGCAAACAGATTCCATACGAGCCCATCAATGTCGCTCAAATACACTTGGTCTTGTATGAATCAATCATTTCTGCTTCACTTTAAATCAGATGATTAATAACTGGACTCATTTATTTTGATTGACAACAGTTATGTAAGAAAAACAACTGGATCAAAAAACAGCTCATTCTGGTGTTCTTTCCATCCACGATTAAAAACATTATTTGCCACACAAAACAGAGCAAAGTGTATTGGGTGGATGGACTGACCAAATACTCTACATATATATATATATATATATATATATATATATATATATATAGTCTAGAATTTAACATGGGTTAAAAATAGGTGGAAGGAAAACACTTGGATTCATATTTTCTCTTGCGGGAGGTATAGATCAATGTCTTCTCTGCCTACCTGCTGGTAAATAGCAAGGATGACTAAGTCCTATAGCCTTGAGTGGCAAACAGGTAAAAGGAAGGAAAACTTCTGAATTCAAATAAAGCCTGACAACGGTTGAGATTGCTCTGGCTATCTTGTCCAGGAAACGGAGATTGTTCTGGCTATCTTGTACGGTTTCATTAGTACTTCCGGTATCCGTACGGTAGTAGGGCATTGTATATATATATATATATATATATATATATATATATATATAAAGAAATATAGTCTTAAGGTGTGCTATATTTATGGAATAAAGTGCTCAATATCAGAGATAGAGCGTGTGTAAATATAAAAGTGAACATAGAAGTCAACACTTAGAGGCGACAGTCTGTTTCATGCTATATGCAATCGTCAAGCCACGTTTATATATATATATATATATATATATATATATATATATATATATATATATTTTCAGTGTTAAATATTTGTATGCTAAATTAAAGAAAGAATTATCAGTTTTATCGATTTTTTGCCACGCTCTGAAATACATTTTTGTGTTCATGTCAAGACAGATAAAAGTAGTCATTGTATTTACTTTAGGTTTATTTTATTTTACTTTTCTTTTATACCCTTAGTATCGTATTGCTGTTCTAAGGAAAAGTAAACCGATGAAAACGTTCTCATTCTCTAATACCAATGAGCTTCCATGAATTTTATGCTTCCTGATGATTTTGATATAAAATATGTAATTTTCTTTCATTTTTTATTTTCTGGTTTCATGATATGAATTTAAGAAATTAAGAAAAACTTGGTTCCAAAGAATATAAACTGACACGGTAAAAATTCAGTTTTCATCGAAAATATCCTTTGTCTGAATAAAAATTCCAATTTAATAAAATGAGATAACCTTATTCATAAGCGATAAAATTTATTTGATTTTGTTTGATTTTCATTAAGAAATCAAGACTTTCCTTCTGACAGAAATACGGAAATATAATTGGCAATCAATGTAATCAAAACAGGTAAAAACAATCAGAATATTTTACCAAACCACAATTGTTTTAACATCAACAGAGTCAAATTGATTCAAATTTCAAGTAATTACAAAAATGTGTATTACCAGCATTCACGAATATATATTTAACAGTTTTATTTGAAATTGTTAAATTCTGTGGATCCTTTGCTTCATTGTTTACATTAACATGGATTCGACGGCAGTTTTTTTTTTTTTTATGTAGATTTATGAAGCGGATAATTTACTTTTTTATGGTGATACTGTGCGTTATTTTATAGCCTGAAACAGAACTGAAGTATTTTTTCGCTATAAATGTAATGCACGCATTACTTGAAGAATATATAAATAAGCAAGTTATTTGGATCAAAATTATACACGCAGTCATGTACATGAAACATGAGTGGCTTTTATGAGGCAGGGGCATAAATGTCAGTGTATCGCATTAAAATCATTCAATCAATTTGTTCAACAAATATGGTGCACGGACATTGCTTAAAATTATTTGGATATTTTAACTGAATGTTTTAAAAACACATTTCCTAAATTGCTTAAAATTGGTAAATATTATTTTTTTAAGATTTATTAAGTCTGTGTTATATTCTTGGTTTTATCCCTCATCTTCTCTGTTTAAAAATCTTTTGTAAAGTCTCAATTTTTTTCAAAGTTTTTTAGTTGCATTATTTTTGCTTATATTGTTATTTTACTCCTGATTACCTGAGATTTCTCCTTTTTCTGTTCTTCCATTTTTTTTATTCTGTGCATGTCTTTCTCGACATTCCCTGCTTCATATATGCTTCAGGTTTTTCTTGATCCATTTGTTGGTTTCTTCGTCCCATAATAATAAAATAATTTATTTATTTTTTCTGCTATTCTATGTATTTCTTGATTGCATCGTAATTTTCAAATTTCAAGTAAATCTATTCCGCCAAAAGTTCATTCACTCATACATTTTATTATTCAATTCGCCTGAATTTTATCACTTTCCTAAAGGAAAGGAAAAGTAGGCAATAAAGGGATTGCTCAAGAAATAAATGCGAAATATAGTCGCTATCTTTCTTTAATTAAATGCTCGTTGTCGACGAATCATCCGCGTCTCAATAACAACGGACACGTGTGCACATTTCACATTGACGTTCAGGTTGAAGGTTAATGAAATCTTTAGAAAACGTCAAATAAATTTGAACTGATTTTCCATGTTATGCTATGTATACTGTTTCTGCCTATGCGAAAATAAATATTAAAAATCGCAATTACGTTTCCGTTAGTTCTGTATTTTTGTTGTCTAATTAATTTCTTTTTTTTTATTTCTTCTGTGTTTTCGTTTTTTTTATTTATTTTCCTATTATTTTATATCCCACTCCTTGTCCTGTATCTTCTTTCACCCTCTATCCTATACTCTTTGAAATTTTATAATTATTGTTCGTCTTTTTTTTAACGTCAGTAACATTCTTCTTTTTTTGACTCTCAGCTTTTATTATTGATTTCTATTTCATTTCATAATATATTGCTTCCAATCATTCTATGTCAAACATAATTTGCTTCTACGTAGAATTTAGATCATTTATCTTCAATTCAGCAAACCTGAAGTTATACCTAACGCGATGAACGGGGGTTCTCTCCATGCCTCGAGCACCTATTGCGACTCAACCCATACCTCAAGTGGAACACGTAAATAATATCCATAGCTAAAGAAAAATGGTCGATTCCATATAACGTCCCGATAATTATCTTACTCCTCCTACTATCGTCTACCTTTGTAAGAAGCAGATCAGGCCGAAAATGGTGTACTGCTGCCATACATGGACATTGTTTCCACCATTCTTCACTTTCCAGACCCAATAGAGCCTAAAAGCATATTCGCATCCTTGTGGGTGACGAATAATATACCACCCTACCACACATTTCCCACAGACGAATCGACGTTAGCATCTCGGTGCTCTGTCGTGAGACATTTAATTGAATATCCTTATATGTGCGTATTAAAATTACTTGTAGATATGGTGACGTATAGTCTGTGTTTCGTAAGTGACATTTATTGTATGTCCTATACTGTTTAATCTATCGACAAGTTCTGGTATTGATGTTTCATGTGGGCATATTAAGCGAGCATCAACAGTTATAGTAAATATGTGCGTCATATTGGAGAATAGCTGAAAGGCGCCGGAATCTATATCTAGGAAGAAATATGCAAGACCATGGTAGTTCAAATTTCTGTCTATAAATATTCCCGTTGAAAGTGAAATTACATTAGTCGGTAATGAGACGATATAATCTTATAATTTCGTCAATTGGTTGTTTGTCGTTTTCTTAACTTTTTAAAAAATCAGTAAAATTCTTATGCATTTAATGACAGATATATTTGTATAAACGTTTTGATATCTAAGCTAGCGATGTTTTCTTTGTAATATTCAAGTATTTCAGTCAATTGATGAGGTCGATGGAATATTTAATGTGTACTGAGGCTGATCTTTCTAAGAAAAGATATTTCTATGTTTATTGATAATTTGTGGCACGGTCTGTTAAACCGGAAAAATGTGGAGTGCATTGACGTGCCTGATTTGTGTTTCTTGGTTAGGTCGTAAATCTTGAGTGCATTTGAATTGTATTGAATCGGATTCACCAATGATTTCCGTTCTTTGGTAAATGACTTGTTGAAGCATTTACTTAATTTGTGTGTCTTCTTGATATTATATAATATGTTATTGAATCTTCCCATAAGTATTTGAATCTCAGTATAGAAGTTCAATATTTTAATACGCGAGATGGTACCGCTTGTCGATAGTGTAATTGTGATATTGATGTTTATGCAATAATTTCTCAAGTACAACACGTGATTGTGTATGTAATCAATCCCGTATGAAGCTTTTTAAAAGTCAGTGTTCTTCATTTTGTGGTTCCTAACTATTGTGCAAATTGAGTGTATTTTTGTAATGTCAGTAAGAAATTTAAATCTCAACCAGAGCGTTTCATTTTTTGTTTTGATATTTGCGTCGTGCGTAGAGTTGGTATTATGTCTGGACTTGTAATATCTTTCTCTTAACTATCGCTGCATAGATTATTTAATCTTAATGTGGGTTGGGGATATATTATGTTTTATGCTATTGATAGTTCGACGTAGACAAGCGAGTATGGATTTGACAATGTTATTTTCTTGAGAGTTGTTTTTTTCTGTTTTCTACGAGATCTTCCGCGATGTATATAAGAATCTCATGAACATACACACGCACGCACACACACACACACATACATATATATATATATATATATATATATATATATATATATATATGTGTGTGTGTGTGTGTGTGTGTGTGTGTGTGTGTGTGTGTGTGCGCGCGCGCACGGAAACACTGAGTGTACCAAAAATGCTTTGAAAAAATTTTAGGACGATTCCTCACACTAAAATAAAAGTCCATATAGATATATGCCCGCAAATCCTTCGTTTTTTTTTTAAGTTAAAAGAATGTTTATGGTAGATGGCACTATCAGTCTATGTAGACTAGATTGTCTTAGTCATTCGTGTACATTTGTGCCTAGTCTGTTTTTAACGTTTAACAGAGAAGTATTCCGTTTAACAACGGAATGATATTCATATGTTGAGCAGGCCGATAGGATTTTTACATAACATCGTGCGAATTATAATGCATGCGAGATTGCACGGCTGTATCAGATTGCGTTTCTTGACTAAAGTTAACCGAGTCATCTATCACTTGATGCTGTTTATTGTCGCGTTGCTGAGGCGGGATACGTGGCATCACAAATTTATGTATCGAGGAAGACCTACATCCGCCCTTAAGCTTGATCATGCAGAACATTTTATACAGGCTTTCGGAGACACTCCAGTTATCTGCACACGTCAAGTGGTTCTAATATGTTGTACTTAGTACTACATTTAAGGTACTTCAAGAGAAGCTCCTGTATCCGTATCATTTGCAACGTGTGCAGGGTCTTTCTCAAACATGGAGAACTTTTGCCGATGGTCTATTGCATAAACTGCAGATCCGTTGTTTGTGTTTTCAGATGGCAATGGATGAGGCAACTATTGGAAGAGACGGAATAATAAATTGACACAACCAACATGTGTAGGCGGATTTGAATAACCATGGTACAATACAAGCTAGACAATAGCATCAGTTTACAATTAATATGTGAGCTAGAATTGTTGGCGACTGTCTGTTAGGTACATATGTTCTCCTGTCACGTCTTACAGGAGTTGTCTGTATGGACTATATTTTGAACACACTTCCAGACCTGCTAAAATATTTACCCCTGCTAGTACGAAGAAGCACGTGGTTCATGCATGATGGGTTTCTAGCATATTTTACTCGCGTAACACTGACAGCTACCGTGAAAGATGGATAGGTAGTGGACAAACAGCTTCGTGGTCCGCACGATCCTCGGAATTCAGCCGTTTGGATTTTTATAAGTTGGTTCCGCCTAAAACTGTTAGTTCATGAAGCAGACATTAAAAATGCAGTTACGATTCATCAACGTGTCATGGGTACTTGCAAAATCATTTGTCACTGTGTGCAAGTATCGGAAAGACTACGCCAGTCAATGATCCGAAGGGTGCATACGTGTGTAAAAACAAGCGGATGACTTTTTTAACATTTGTGATGAGTCGCTGTGTGGAGGTACAACGATGACCTTTTGGACATATTTTTATATCGAAATTTTAACCTAGATTTTGTTTCAGAAACCCGCCGCAAAATTCGTAAATTTATTTTGATACACACTGTAATATATATATATATATATATATATATATATATATATATATATATATATATATATATATATGACCAACAACACGAACAAGGGAAATTTGGATTCGTCTAATGGTGATAACGAAGGTGTTTACAATGATTACTACTTTTGGCGACGTTATGTCTCCATACGTCTTCCTACAGGGCCCAAACTCAACACGTAGGTCTACATCAAATGTCTTGTAGAGGTAGTACTGACCTGGGTCAACAGTGTGGCTCCTTGAAGACCTTATGTGTAGCAAAATGATTCTGCAACATGCTACACAAGTAAAAGAACACAAACATAGCTGTCAGACAATTTCTGCAACCTCAACACCACTTACATCTTGTCATCTAACTCTCCAGAGTACGACCTCCTTGATTATTATGTGTGGGGCGCAGTTGGATGAGAGACCAAAAAAAACTCCTTGTAACATCAAAGATGGACTGAAAGCATTCAATAAATTAAAAAGGAGATCGTTCAGCAAAAATGCGGGTGATTCTGAAGTCGCCTGAAAGCCCTGGTTGAATCCAATGGAGATTCTATTGAATAAATTTACTCTTTCGTATTATTTCGATATTTCTGTGTAATTTTGGTAAATATATCTGTTAAAATATGATGTCAGTATTATTTTCATTTTTGTGTAATTTAGACAACAATTTATCCATCGCACACTGTATTATTCTTTTTATATGCCCTTTATGATTTTCATTAAAATAATGAATGCATTTATTTTGCTAATAGATATTTAGTTATGAATAAGACACGTGTATTTATCCAAGCTATAATGTCTACTAAAGAATCGGATTTATACAAGTATTTGGGTTGAACACAAGGATCACGTTTTCACTCAAGTTGTTTCATTTCTATTGTCATATCCAAGATATTTATCGCGAAGATCGTTGAAATAGCAACTCGACTGTTTCGCTACGTCAACTACCACTTTTTCGACCGGAGAAAACAGATAGATATACACACAGACACACAGACACACAGACCCCCCCCAAATATATATATATATATTTGGTTGGATTGATGTGAATTTGTGACCCTGGGTTTCACGCTTTTGTCTGACGATCGCAAAAGCGTGAAACCCAGGGTCACAAACTCACATCAATCCAACCAAATATGTTGCCTCTATCTCTGATATTGAGCGTTTTCTAATAAGTACCGCGCATATAATATATAAATAATTATATATATATATATATATATATATATATTTATTTATTTAATTTATATACACACACTTTTCACACACACACACACACACACACACACACACACACACATATATATATATATATATATATATATATATATATATATATATATATGCTCGTGCATGCGCATACAGTATCTTTTGTAACCATTTCACCCCAAACAGGGTGGGAATTAAAGAACATGTAGCTATAGAGAACCATCTGGTTAGGAAATATTGTATAAATGTATATATTGTATACGTATGGAAAAACATTTTTTTAATATTACCTTCAATTATTACTCTATCTTAATTTAAAAAACCTAAACTTTAAGCAAGAAAGATTACCCATCTAAAAATAGTTACAAATTACATTCATGAATTAGATACAAACTGATAAAGATGTTAACTTAACAGACATTTACAATATTTAAAGATTACTATCAGTAAACTTTTATATTTTAAATAATTTTAATGTGTTTTTAAATATAGTATTTTACTCATATTAAATCCTTAAATTATTTGTATAAGAGTTAAATATTTAAATTGCTAGCAAACATTAAATTAATTACTTCGTGGTTGTTTTAAACATTTAAATTACTATAAAACGTTAAAATCTGTTTGTTTTTTAATTAAATTGCTAAAACTATACCACCCCTCTTCTTCCTCCGGAAACACTAAATACATCTTCTTTATGTTTACATCTCCCTTCTTTCGTTTTTCTTTTTTTATTTTCTCTCTTCCCTCCTTCCCTTTCAATATATCATTTCCGTTGACCGATTAAATAGGTTAATGTCTGGTCCGTCCTTCTCCAATAATAAGTACGATATAAAGAAATACTAAAATAAACCCTCTCTAAACTTGATCATGTCTCTCACACCACTCCTCGCTACTCTTTCTGTTAAATTACATAAACTTAATACTACACATCAAAAGTGTAAATTTTCATTTCATTTTTTCGTTTCACATTTTGGGAGTGATGTCTGATGTTCCAGCATTCTTTAAAAGGTCTCTAGTGAAATAAACTATTACAATGGAGCCTTAAAGTGGTATGTTTTTTCTTTAACTTATTAGCTCTGAATTTACATTGAGCTCTCTGGATTTCATCCTCCTTGGGACTAAGTATACGGATTACCAAGTTTTTCATGACTCAATTATATATATATATATATATATATATATATATATAAAATATAGTCTTAAGGTGTGCTATATTTATGGATTAAAGTGCTCAATATCAGAGATAGAGCGTGTGTAAATATAAAAGTGAACATAGAAGTCAACACTTAGAGGCGACAGTCTGTTTCATGCTATATGCAATCGTCAGGCCACGTGTGCTGTTATTTTTCTCGGCTATTTATATATATACGGGTTAGTGGTGCATTGTGGGTATTCTGTTATGGCGGTTATTTCACCGGAAGTCGTTTGTTTATCTATTTAGGTCGAATTATATTGCTTGTTTTTATTTCTTATTTTATTTATTTATTTATTTATTAACGTAGTAAAAATTTGTTTATATCACTTATTTAACAGTTTTGTTTTGTTTTGGGAATTTAATTAAAGCTATTTGTTCAGTTTTGGGGTTGATTGTTGTAGTTCATTCTAAATATTATTTTGGCGGGAACAGTTTTTAATTGATTATCTTTATTTGGGATTGGTTTATTTATTTATTTACTTGGATGAATTTAGGTTAATTTATTTTACTTGTATATTTTCTGTTTTCGATTTTTAAGTAACATAGTATTTTTTTGTTTTATTGATATTTTTTTTTTTTTTTTGTTATTTTGTTATTTTTGCTTATTAGTATATTTATTTGTTTTTTTTTTATTTTTTCCGTTTTTAATTTTTTAGGTTACGTAGTAAAAATTTATTTTCATGTCTGAATTTTGAGATGAATTCGGATCTTTTGTTTAATAATTTATTTTGGTCGGGAAAAGTGATGATAGCTATTTTTTCCTCCGAGCAAAGTTTGCAAGTTTTTGATTGGTTATTGTAGGCTGATGATTTTTTCCTTATCTTCCAAGATATTTTTGGTGTGATGTTCGTTTTATTTTTAATTTCCCAGATATACTTAGAAAGCATTGTACTGTTTGCATATTTACTATTTGTGAAAGATGTTTTGTGTGTATAATTTCTTTGTTTCCAGGGTCCTTCAGTTACTCCTATGTATACTTTTTCTTCATTATCTGGTGATTTTATCGTGGCTTGGTATATTACTTTGTTTTGTAAACAATTTCCGTTGGGACATTCGTTCTTTATTCTGCAGTTGCACGTGGGTTTAATTTGTTCGTGTGGTTTGTTGATAATTTTCCTATTGTGCTTTTTTTATTATTTGTGCTATGCTCTCGTTGCAGCTGTAGCTGATTTTTACAGTGTTTTTGTTGAATATCTTGTGTAAGGTGCTTGATTCTGGGAAGTGTTTGTGTAAGAGTTTGAAGAATATTTTCCCTACGTTTGTTTTTACGTTCTTGCTGTACGGTGGGTTGAACCATATGCTATTTCTTCTTCTGTTGGCCTTTTTTGTATTCTGTGGTGAGTATGTGAGTATTTCTGGGAATCCGCTATCTTTTAGGGCTGTTTCATAGTCTTTCTTAGCTTTGTTAAATAGGGATTCATTGGAGGAATTGTCAGAGAGCCTGCGGTTAATCGATTTTGGTATCTGTTTGATTATAGAAGGTGGATGGTTGGAAGATGTGTGTATGTAGAGTGGTTTGTCATTAGGTTTTCTATATGGTTTATGTGTGCCTTCTCTTAGGTTGAAGGTAACATCTAGAAAATCTACTTCGTTTAGGTTAGTTTTTATATCTATGTCGAATCCGTTATTTTAAAAAATCTTTATTATTGCTTTTCTAGTTTTGTCTGTGTTTTGTTTGTTACAGTTTCTTAAGATTATGAGACCATCGTCCCTGTAGAGTCCTGTGTCATTTCTATCTATTATTTTGCTCAGTTCGTTTAGTAAGTAAATGCCTATGATTTCGCATGCTTCTGCACCGTCAAAGCTTCCCATTGTAGTGTCAAATATCCCATCTCTCTTTATCCATGCTTCTTCATCGTGGAATAATAGTGATTTACGGGAGTGCTTAATGATGTTGATTTCGCTTGGTTGTATTATTACTTGTTCCTGAGCTAAGTTGATGGCCTTATCTAGCATACGTTCTGTTATGGATGGGTAAAATTCTTTTATGTCTAATTGTAAGATGTGGCAGTTTTGTTTGTTATTTATGCTGTGGAACCAGTCAATAGTTGTTTTCGTATTTTTCCACTGGTTTACTCCTAATTTCTTCCTAAGTTCAGAATTAATTCTTTCTAGTATTGTTTTACTTATTTTACCTAGTTCACTCTTGGCTGGGTTTATGAGTCGACATGCAGGATTGGTTTTGAAATTTTCTTTATGGTCTTTTAGTGTGATAAATGTTCGTGCCTTGCTAATACAACTTATTCGGTCATCCAGGTCTAATTTTTGGGCGATTGTTTTAGCTTCCTTATTGATATCGTGTTCCGTTGTTTGGGGTGCCTTTTTGTATGTTTTGGTTATGTTGTTCTTGAGTAATTTATTGTGTGTAGGAGGACTTAGTTTGTATAGATTTCTCGTTTTGTCAGCAGCGATAAATACACTTGCTGAATTGTTTATTTTAGTTATATCTGCTTTTAGTTTTTTTTGGAATGCATCTTGTTTTTTGTGGAATTTTATGTTTCTAACTAGGTCAGTTAAGTCTTTCTCGAAATTGTCTAATTCTTTTTGTTGTGGGGGGCATTTTTTTGTTTTGAAGCCGTATTTTTCCTTAAGGGTGTTGTTATTGTAAAGGTCCCGGTTTAAAAAGTGGACTTTCCCACAATGCACCACTAACCTGTATATATATAAATAGCCGAGAAAAATAACAGCACACGTGGCCTGACGATTGCATATAGCATGAAACAGACTGTCGCCTCTAAGTGTTGACTTCTATGTTCACTTTTATATATATATATATATATATATATATATATATATATATATATATATATATATATATATTCATGGATCATTCATACAAAAACAAATATAGAGGTTAATGATTTAAATGGCGAGAATACATTGTCTCAAAAAATATAAATATGATACATAAACTGTATATGAATGATATGATCCCCGTTTATAAATTCCAGTTGCATAAGGTCTTTTTAATTTTTTACAAGCATTCGTCTTTTCCTACAGACATCATCAGGTAAGGAAGTAGATATTGTTCTTGTTTTTACTTCTCAGTAATAAGAGGACAACGAAAATAGAGATGTAATCCGAAAAAATGCTATGTGAAATGTGTTATTGTTTTGGAACGTGCGGTCTCAACGCGGAGTTTGAATTTATATTTTAAGGTTGTGCGTTTTTGTACAAATATAGTAATAAGAGAATTCTTTTTTGCTGGTAGATTTTCCGTGAATATGGCATGAAGTATATTGTTCAATAATTACAGTAATGTCACACTTATTATCCGAGAGTTGCACGTTGGATCAGTTATTTTAATTTAAATTAAAAGGTGCAATTATAATTTATAAATTCATGAATAATTCATACAAAAACAAATATAGAGGTTAATGATTTAAATGGCGAGAATACATCGTCGCAAACAATATAAATAAGATACACATATATGCATATATATATATATATATATATATATATATATATATATATATATATATATATATATATAACCCGTTGTTCAACATTCAAGACTATCGCTTGTTAAGACACCAGAAGTGTTGAAACAAAATAGCTATTTTTTTAGTGATTTTATAACATATTTATGTTATAATTTTCGAATAAATATTTATATTTTCTCTACTCTGTATTCAGCACTCTTTTAAGAATAGTGTTTTTCCGTTATTGGAATTTATTTCATACACCAATCCTATGCTTATATATATATATATATATATATATATATATGAGGTAGTTCTGCCCTGGCAAAGAAGGTGGCCGCTGGCAGGCCATATACTTGTCAACCGAAGTTTGGACCATGCCACACAGACAAGAGGACCCAGTCGAGACTGTCAGACAACTTCTGCGATCGCATCAACACTTACATTTGCCCACCTCTCTACACAGTCTGTAACCCTCTTTATTATTATACGAGGGCGCAGTTGAGCGAGAAAAAATTATAACACCAAATATGAACTGAAGGTAAGGATTATGGTAGCATTCAACTACTTATACAAGGACACCATTCAGAATAAAATGCACGAGATTTCGATATCTTCTTGAGGCCATGATTGAAGCCAATGGGATTTTATTGAATAAATGTACTCTTTAGTATTTCAAGATATGTCTGTGTAATTTTGGTAAATGTATCTGCTAAAATGAGATGTCAGTGTTATTTTAATCTTTGCGTAAAGAAGATGGAAAATCGTACTTAATATCCCATAGAATCTCAGTTTGTATCAGAAATAAGGATGTTCGTTCATGTTGATCAATACAATTTGAGGTACTCAAGAAAAATTTGAAACAATATCAAGAATGTTTTTTCAGATTATGTTTTGAAATAGTACGCATCAAAACCATGGATAACCCAACTCATATGGCTATTAGAACACGGATAGACTATTTGATTATTTTTTTCTTCTAAAATTTGATACTCAAATACTTCCGTTATTGAACATATTCTTTACATTTCGCGACTTTTAATTTAGGCCCAGATGTGCCAGTTCATTTTAAAAAAATAGTTTCAGATAAACATATTAGACTAATGTTCTGGTAAAAATGCATGTGAAGAAACCACGATGTCCAGTGGCCTAAAGTTCATAAAATTGACTTGATTAGAAAAGATAGATATAGTTCAGCCACATCCAATTTGTCTAAAAAGGAGAGTAAGTCTTTTGTTTACACAGTTCCTACTGAACCTGATAATAATTTTGATTTTTTTAATTATTTATGGACCACGTGCTGAAAGGAATTAGCCAACCATAACTTTCTGTCTTTTGTTACTGTAACTTTTTTGTCCTTTATCAAAAGCCTTCATTTTTCTTCCACTAACTCATGTGCTACATGTAGATATTATATTTGAAGATCTTAATATTTATTGCCATGTTCTTTAAAAGATAAATCTATATTTGATAGCACTGATGTATTTATGAAGAGATATTATTTGTTTGGATATTTTCATCAATGTCTTGTCTGTTTTTATATGTTTGCCAGTATGAATGGTAATGTCTTAAAAAATAGATATTCGGGCTTCTACGACTGGTTCAGCGTTATGTTCATATGATGTTTCAGTATACTATTACATTTTTTAAAGAATCCACATTTGAATCTTTTCTCAATGTCTGTATTCCTTTGATGTTATGGTTGGATAGCCTGCTACTATGCTGCAAGCAGTTTCAATACGTTGTTCACATGACAATGATAATATTATTACTGCTAATACTACAGCTGTAATTTTTTTTTGTCAGCGGCAAACAAATGAAAATTAGATGTAAAGTATAAACGTTTATTTTACTTACTCAGCTTTTTAGAACGTTCTTATATTTAGAATTTTGAAGGATTAACGTTATTTTCCCCTAGTTTACTTTTGTTCAGAAATATTTGACGAATGACGTGTAACGTTGGTAAAAAAAAAAAATTCTTTTCGTCTTTATTCAGATGTTCCCTTTTATACATATACAGTGTACGACACAACAGTTTTAGGCATATACCGTGTCCTCTTATACATATACAGTGTACGACAGAAATATCACCCACATATAGGTAAGATATTTTCTAGATAAAGACACCATTTCCATTAATGTCTTAACATTATGTGGGAGGTATTCTGCCACACACTTTATTCTATTATATCTGATTTCTTTTGTATGTGATTTGTTATATATATGTTACTTCAACGGCAGTCTTCAGAAAAATAAGACAATATTGTTGTTACCTGTCGTCTGACCGAGTGGGTGGTAAAGACGCAACAGAGTGTTAGGTCAATAGCAATGTTACCACGTATCGAGATGCGTTATGACAATTCAGATATCAATTATATTACTTACTACCCCTATACATAATCCGCCTGGGCATTCTACTAACCGTAATAGCGACATTACAGGCAGTGATTTGTGCGACGTGTCAGCTCACGGTATCATAAAAATAGGTTCTCCGACCCAAAACTCTATCAGTTGCTGTGAACTAGCATGAACACTGTAGTAAAAATGTTCAGCTGTTTCCTCATTTAGCATATGTAACAATAAATGGATATGAGTTTGGCAGAGGATCAAGTCTCTGTGGCATTCATAGTCGGAATATATTTCTGTCAAATGACCTTGCTTATTCCGTCTAGTCCACACGGGAGATAATAGGTGTTGAGTGTTCAACTTATATTTTACCACATCGATTTAGTTTACAGGTAGAAATCAGAAAACTGATTCGATGAATATATATATATATATATATATATATATATATATATATATATATATATATATATATTGAATCATATCTTAAAATAAATATTGCAAGAGTGAAAGCTATAATAATATTTAACGAGTAATTGGAGTGATACATGAACACAGACAGGAAGGTAGATTGATAGGTAAAAACTAGCACGCTTATCTATATTATGAACTCTCTCTCTCTCTCTCTCTATATATATATATATATATATATATATATATATATAATATATATATATACATATATATATATATATATATAGAGAGAGAGAGAGAGTGAGAGAACTATATATATATATATATATATATTTCTCCTCCCGATGATGGCCATTTCGGCCGAATCTAGTCGAGGAATCTAAATGGGATAATAATAAAAAGAACGAAAGAATATTAATCTACAAACCAGTGTGTCTGAAGATTTTATTTTTTTTTATTGTTCAAAATATATATATATATATATATATATATATATATATATAGAGAGAGAGAGAGAGAGAGAGAGAGATGTTTTGGATGATTCCCCTGGTTTCTTTGAAACAAGTAAACATTTTTTTTTAGCGAGAAATCATTTCATTCTGATCAACTTGTATTTCACGTTCAACTATGTCGACCAGATTAATTGCCGAGGAACATGCATATTAAATAAGCATGCTTTCATCCCATGTTTGGCTTTAGCAGATAATTTTCAATATCTACTTACACTCGATCATAATTTGGAGTTGGCAGGGATTTACGACCGGTAGTGGATCTCCTATATGCCAAGGAATTATGGATAATCTTACCGATGAAGAATAGACCAGAATCAACAGAATGATGCTATGAATAACATGAACATAACATTTGAACACTGACATAGTTTGAGAGAAAATAGTTTGAGAGAAAATAGAAACAACATATCCCCTATAGTTTACATCAGAAAGTGACACTTAAAATTCCTAGGGCACATGATGAGTAATGAAGCCTTGGAAAATGGGGTACTCACAGGACAGATTGAAAGCTAGAGAGACAGAGGAAAACAAGGTATAACCTACCGGGCGAGCTTGAATAAATGGATGGCAGAACAGGCTTTGGAATAGACAAAAACACAATATTTATTACAAGATATAAGGGAAAGGAAAGTATTGACATTTAGGAGTAGATACATTTCTACAGATAATTTCCCATCCTTGATCTTCGGCAGGTAGCCAAAACTAATTTTGCGCGTAATATTTAAAAAAAAAAAAAATAAGTTGTTTACATAATGTTGTAAATCTGTATTTCTCATCATCGTTCTCAAAAATACTCATGCTTCGTGAAAGATATGTATAATTACAAATTATCTTTTACTTATGAATTTATGGCTTGATATTTTACCTCTGTTCTTTCATACATAAGTATCTAATAATCGTATAACAGCGCAGCGATAGAACAAATACACATATATTCTGGTAAATACATCTTGATTTCAATATATGGAAAGCACATTAGAATAGGAAAATATGTTATCCAAAAACTAAACAAATAATTAAGAATTAGGAAAATTTCGTTGGAAACAGAAATGGTTACTGAATTCCTGTGTAATATTAATACTCTTATGTGGCAATGAATGCTGGCAAAATTACGAAATATAGAAAATTTTCGACACAAATAAGCTAATAGCATAAATGTAAAATGGAGACAAGGATGAAAATGTAACAAAAAAATCAAAGAAATCAGTAAGAGACAGCTGAAATTACTTGGTCATATATGAGAAAGAAATTGCGTAAAGTTACACTGGGGAATATGGAATGAAAAAAGCAGGTTGCTACTGACCTGACGAGGTTGTCTGAATTTTTAGCTGAATCAATTGTGTGAAAAATAGGCAAAAGTTAAAAAGATATACCAGGGTAGAAGTTTCTGATGAGTCATTGTCGGCCACGTTCTGAAGTGATACGATACAGAAGAAAATTACATAGAACAATGTGAACATATTTATAATCACTTATGTCCACTCTCTATCAACCACATAAAATTTACACGAATTATAACTTATACTACAGATGTATATGATGATGTAAGGCTAGCGTATTTCAAATTTAATCTTCATCGCTTAACATGTTTTTAACTGACAGAGAAAATATATGTAACATACAAAACATCACATGTGTTCTCAGAGGTAACATAATTCGCTTAAAACCAATTTCATCACCAATTTATAGATTAATGTCTGAAAGCACTTTAGAAAATGTTCCATGATTTTATAGTTATGATTGGCATCTTTGTATATTCATTAAAATTTAAATTGCTGCCTTTCTAGAAAATAATTCACACCCCATATATATATATATATATATATATATATATATATATATATATATATATATATATATATATCATTTGTTAGATATATTGTGAAAAAATGACGTAAAATAGATTTGGAAGGATTTAACTAAATGGTGTCCCTGCAGATATGAAAATAATTTTTGTGGCATACATTCCATCGCATTCTTCAAAATATATAGATGCCACCGATTTCACATTTTCTTACGATATTATATACAAACTTATTGTCAAAACGATGTGCAATATCAGGGCAATTTTCATTTTGCAATTCTGTGCACGACATACAGAACAATTAAGTAGGTAATAAATAAAAGACAGAAAAATTATATATATATATATATATATATATATATATATATATATATATATATATGCATGTTTCATTAAATAATATAGACAAGTTTTGTCTATTTATTTTAAGTAAGTTCCTTTCATATTGTCTGATAAGCTTAACAACATTATCATTGAAAGACGAAAGGAAATCCCCATATTGATACATGTTTAAATCTAATCTAAGCTTTCGGCTTACATAAGCCATTATCAAAGATGACAATTACTTTTCAATAAATCAACCAATACACGGACGAAACAATAATGATAGTCTGTTTTTGTTGCATGAAAAATTTAAAAGTAGAGATTTCGTAGTTTATTTTGTTCAGATTAGGTTTCAACAGTTTTATGTATATAGCTTCAAGAATTTTTAGTTTTTATCTATTGTTTTCATGTTTAAGTATAGTTGTATTTTCAACAAGGATTTTCCGGAATTGTGTACGCCGCCAGGCATGTTGTTTTAAATGCCTAAAATGTTAGAGTTTTCATTCAAATGTAGAGTCAAGCGTCATGAAAGCGAGTTTGAAAACACAACAGTACCAATTAACGCGCGTCTCTGCTAGTAAATATTCGTCAACCTTATTTAATTATCACTCGGCGTGATTTCATAGAACACAGTCTTTACGCGTTAAATATACTTATGCGTATGCGTCACAGTTGAAACCATAATACAGTATTCAAGTCTATCATGAATCTGAAAGATTTTTATCTATTTTTTTTCTTCGGAAAAATATGCATCATACTCATACACAAAGACCTAACCTCATCAAGCACTTTTCACAAGATGTTAATATATACAGATGTACCTGGAAGATGACAAAAATAAAAATTAAAAAACGCAAGAATACTGAGCAAAGAAAGAATACCCCTTAAATAAAAATTACTTACAGAACAATGTAATGAATCAAGCCACAATAAATCCAGCAGAAAACGAAGAAAAAAATATATATAGGAGTAAAAAAAAAAAGGACAATTAAAACGGAAAGTACGCACACAAAACATCCTTCGCAAATAGTAAACACACGAGTAATAGTAAATACAGCACTTATTTCAGTAAAGATCAGCTACAGTTGTACGGAGAACATGACACAAATAAAACACAAATAAAAAAAAAACAAAAAAAAAAACGCTAGAATACAGCTAAACAATCCGGGAAAATGTAACCCATGTGTAAATGCGCACAAAGAAAGAACACCCACTTAAAACAGAAACTACACATACAAAACCTCCTTCGTAAATAGTAAACATACAAGTAATAGAAAATACAGCACAGAGATTTCTAAACATATATTGGAAATTAAAAACAAAAACTAAGTCACACCTAAAATAATATGGAATATATAATAGAAACTGCATCAGGTTACAATAAATCCCAAAACTGTCTCTAGATGAGAATATAGCTATAATAACCTTCCTAGACCAACAAAAATTACTAAATAAATGGCAGGAACTCATTTCAAAATGCAAACATGAAAACAATTTTACTATAATACTTAAAAGTCGAAAATAAAAAAAACGAACAGTAAAATGAAAATAAAAATAAGAAAATAAAAGTAAATGAATAAAATAAAATAAATAAGTATAGTAAATTCATCCAAATCCAAAAATAACTAAAAAAAAATAACAAAGAAATTAACAAACTGAGTGTTGACTTCAAGTTCTATATATATATATATATATATATATATATATATATATATATATATATATATATATATATATATATATATAATTTTTAATATATCAAGTACAGGTTTGGAGGCAAAGTTTTTGCGTAACGCGTTCTGTTCTTTAGGACTTCATCGGACAAGTTTTATTTGCGTTGATGCGACTACATATGCGCACGAACAAGCGAATCTGAATATTTTAAATTAAGAAAATGAATTATTTTTTAAAGTGTTTTGGTTATATAATCTAGCCAATTCACTTTAGATTGCATTTGTTTTTTTGTTTGTTTTTTTTTCCAACATCTTAATTATTATATATCCCACATTGTGATAAGAGAAAATCTGCCATGAATGGTGTAATTTTATAAGAATCTGTTCGCAAATTTACTGCGGAGGAACTAGTGATTAAAGCTTTTTCTAAATATTTCCGCCTTAGTCAACTGTTTTCTCTTTTAACTAGGGTAAGTTTTATGCCAACATTGTTGTCAATCTGGTTACGTTGAGCAACTAATGTGATTTTTTTTTAATGTCTCTTTGGTGTTCATGCCCTCTTTTATTTAATCTTCTTCAGTATATTATTTCTGTTAATCTTTACAGATGATAAAATAAATTACTCATTACTTATTAAGTTATGGCATGTTCTTTTGTTTTATATTGATTAAATCTCTTATTATTTTAGATATAGTTATGTTTTTGACTTTATATATATTTTTTTTCGGTTGTGATAGTGCTAGTGAGAAAACTACACCATTTTCTTGATCCATTGACATTGTCAGGAGGAAGCGCTTTTCGATTTTGGAATATTTTATTAGCCATTTGTTACGCATTAATCTACAAAAAAGTATTAGAGCGTCTTGAAAGAGTTTTCCGTGTATTTCTCGGTGTAGCATACTGTCTGGGAAAGGTAAATTACTGTTTTCTTCTATTGCGTATGTAAATGTTATTGTATGTCCAGATATGTTTAGTTTATCTACATTATCAGTTAAATTACAATCACGGAGATATATTAATAGAGCTCCATCATTATATGGGACAGATGAAGATTGTTTACGTAAAATATAATGCAGGGGGCCAGATTTGAGTAATTCTAAGAAAAAAGGATGTGTGATAGTATTGTTAGCGAAAAAACAATAAAGACTGGTTCCAATTTTATAATTTAAACATAAAGATATGTCAAAACATCCACAACAAACTGGATTTTTTAATAATTTTCTTAAATTGTGAAATCTGTTTTCTTATCGACCATAGTATTTAATTATTCCCATTTTAACAGTATCAGTTTGTTAGTATAGGCGATATTATTTCAAATTTAAAATAAAATACGATATTAGTGTGGTTTCAGCACATTTAATCCTTAATTAATTACTTCCTATTTAATCACAAATGCAACACACACACAGATATATATATATATATATATATATATATATATATATATATATATACACATACATACACACACACACACATACATAATCTGGGACAGAACCAAGTATTCCGGAATGATATAGGTATTCAACAAGATTCTTTAAAAATTCAAAACAAAACTTAATACTTTATTTTGCAACTCCAATTCTGGACAACTTTATAATAAGATCCGGATAATCTCCCTCAATCTAACATCTTTGCCAAATTATATATATATATATATATATATATATATATATATATATATATATATATATATATATATATATATATATATCGGATTTGTTAGATTAATCTTTGAACCGTTGTATCTTAGAAATGATTAAAGATATTTTACAGGAATTTTCCGAGGTTTTTATAACACTATTGAACACTAAGCAATATGAATGAATAATTACTCTCCATGCTTAAAAGAAGAATTGTCATGAAATTGATCATGAACAAAAATGACATGCGAATCATTAATTAATCAAAGCTAAGAATCCGAAGCTGATGATTGAAAATAAGTACACACACACACACACACACACACAGAGACATATATATATATATATATATATATATATATATATATATATATATATATAAAGAAATATAGTCTTAAGGTGTGCTATATTTATGGAATAAAGTGCTCAATATCAGAGATAGAGCGTGTGTAAATATAAAAGTGAACATAGAAGTCAACACTTAGAGGCGACAGTCTGTTTCATGCTATATGCAATCGTCAGGCCACGTGTGCTGTTATTTTTCTCGGCTATTTATATATATACGGGTTAGTGGTGCATTGTGGGTATTCTATTATGGCGGTTATTTCACCGGAAGTCGTATTCTGTTATGGCGGTTATTTCACCGGAAGTCTCTATCACGTGCCATCTGTTCCCGCCAAAATAATAATTAGAATGCACTACAACAATCAACCCCAAAACTGAACAAATAGCTTTAATTAAATTCCCAAACCAAAACAAAACTGTTAAATAAGTGGTATAAACAATTTTTTACTACGTTAATAAATGAATAAATAAATAAATAAAATAAGAAACAAAAATAAAAACAAGCAATATAATTCGACCTAAATAGATAAACAAACGACTTCCGGTGAAATAACCGCCATAACAGAATACCCACAATGCACCACTAACCCGTATATATATAAATAGCCGAGAAAAATAACAGCACACGTGGCCTGACGATTGCATATAGCATGAAACAGACTGTCGCCTCTAAGTGTTGAATTCTATGTTCACTTTTATATATATATATATATATATATATATATATATATATATATATATATATATATATATTATTTCAAGATCGTTTGCCGTCTATCACGTTATAACATTCTGTCATGAACTAAGAAGGTGCCTCACCGTTTTCACATACGATTTTATTTTCAAGACTTTTTCACTTACCCTTTGAACTGTCATAGCTGAAACCTCTCTCAACGTGCCAAATGTTTTATGGATTGAGTTAGATCTTTACTAATTGATCTCTTCAGTTCTAATTTGAAATGAAGATTCCTCTTCATTTTGTGGCTTCCTGATCCAGTATTCCTTTATACTGTGTGGACTTTGAAGATGAAATCCCGAGTATTAATTAATGTTACTATTACGGAATGCCTGTATGATGTTTTTTCTTCTCTGTTCTCTTTTTAGCTAAATTACTCAAAGTTTTTTTTCAATGATTCTTATGAGATACAGTGTCAAGTTGGCTAAATGTCTGATTTGAAACTCAATTATTTGTGTGCCTCTTTAGATATTAAACATTTATGCTGTCACACGGTATTGACAATTTTGTTATTACACCCGGTATATATATATATATATATATATATATATATATATATATATATATATATATATGAAAGCATTAGAAATCATAAGAAAATCTTAATTTTCAGCATTTTGCTGAAGCATTCATTTTACAAAGCAAATTGCTAATTAGATCAAGTTTTCACTAACAATTTCATTTTACATATTTCAGTAAAAACATGGTCAGAAACTTTCGAATAGGATTTCTCGTTTTGAAAGTTAGAAATAATTGACAATCATTCTTTTTATTGAATAATTTCTTATTTATCTGAATGCTCATTTATCATGCCTACAACAACTTGCGAATATCCACTTATCTCCGGTGTTCCCATACTCCAACAGTGTTCAGTATATCTGAAACTGTCAAAGATATTTTAAAAAATTACCTCTTGGTAGTATATCTATCTATCGATATATATATATATCTATCGATATATATATATATATATATATATATATATATATATATATATATATATATATATATATATATGTATATATATATATATCGGGAAGAGGTTATAATAGTTACAGCGAGTGAAAAGTGTGTATATTCAAAGGAAGAGAGAAACCGCAAACGTTTTTGTTTGTTATGTGGATTTTTTTTTTTAAATATATATTATGCTTTATTTTCTATAATTGTTCTACACGTGTTTCCGGTCTCGCGATCTTCATCAAGCAAAGCGTTAAAATTTCTACACATTATTAAAAATAATTAATTTTTCTTACGTTTTTCGATGTTAAATATTCTCGATATAAGTCTTTCTCTATTTTATCTAATATATATATATATATATATATATATATATATATATATATATAAGCATCTATTTCTAAGTAATTTTAGCAAATTCACCCTTTGCTATTATATTTTATTTACGCGAAATATTCAAATGTAAATATATTAAATTTTTAAGAGACATACTCTATGATTAGAATTATCAGCATATATTTTCTGTCAATATATACAAATATATTCAACATTTTTGCCTATAAGGCTTTTATATATAGAAATAATTATTTATTTCTATATATTATCATTGAAATAATTTTTAGATGATTTTCTTTCATATAATCCATATTATTGTCGTTTGACAATAGGATAAATAACTCTTATCGCGAAAATATTTAGTTTTGTTTCTATTAGTGATTTATATCAACTTTGTTTTTACTATTTTTTGAAGGACGTGTTTTAGTAATCTAGTTTGAAATCAATAATTATGTTATTTATTACAGTTAATGACGGCAAGCGGGTATTTACATATTATTATTGGAACTTACCCATAATAATAATGGACTATTCCTAACATTATAAATACTACGCCTCTCAAGAGGTATGAGGATATTGTAAGACAAGGAGAGATAATTGAGAGCATATTGTAAGGACATTGGAATAGTGATACTTGTCGAGACAACATAGTTCACCCTAACCAAATCTGATAGTCGTTACTTCTTTGTATTATATTTCTGTTGTAATATATCTTTGTATTCCATACCTGTGTCCGTGTTATTCTTTCATTGGTTCTAACCTTGGACCATCACCGTATTACAAGGAACTTGGACCATAGCAAGTGCCGACGAGAAAACCCTAAAAAAACAAAAAACGAACTCTCAACGCGGAGGGAATATTTTTTTTACTATCCGTCACACATAACAGGTGGCGACGAAGTAACCCAAGAACCCAACTCTCTATACGGAGGATAAACGTTTTTGCTATCCGTCGCACATAACGGTGTCGACGAGAAAACTGAAGAAACAAGTTCTACGTGGAGATTCTAAAAAACAAGTTCTACGTAGAGATTTCTAAAAAAAAAAACAAAAACAAAACAAGTTCTACTCGAAGATATAAAAAAAAGGATTTTTTTTTTTTTGGACATCAACTTTACTATAACAAAGACACAAGTTCTACACAGGGGATTTTTTTGGCGTACACAGATTCCAGAATATCAGGCTACACTAAAGGTAAATACTTACACAAAATTACGTTAACATGAAAGATTTAAATCAACCATTGTCGAACTTATGAAATTCCATTTTGAACAACAACAGAAACACGAAAAGAAACATTGAATTACAAAACTTATTGCTATGTCAAATACAGGGCAAAATTCCGAAAATGAAACAGTTCTCTCACAAGAAGCTATTTGGAGCACTATCGAAGATTTCACGTATGCACCCGACGAAGACAAAACCTTTGCAACTTACTTCCGAAGTTACGAAGATCTACATGAATTTGACTGCAGAAATTGGTCAGATGCAAGAAAAGTACGACTACTACTAAGAAAATTAGGCACATGCGAATATACCAAATTCGTAGATTATATCCTCCCGAGGAAAACAAATGAGTTAACTTTCAATGAAGCTGTAAAACTGTTAACACAACTTTTCAGCCCTAATACCTCGGTATTCCACAAAAGATGGAAATGTCTGAATCTAACAAAGGAGAGTGAAGATTACATACCTTTCGTTTCCATTGTAAACAAATAATTTCATGATTTCAAGTTATCGGAACTCAGCCCGGACAATTTCAAATGTTTTATATACGTCCAAGGCCTGGTTTCAACCAAAAACACGGAAATTAGACGCAGAATCCTTACAAAATTGGACAGTGAACAAGATTTGACACTTCTAAAACTGGCCGAAGAGTGCCAGAGATGCATAAGTGTAAAGAAAGACTCAAAGATATAGAAGAAGTTGGCATGGCGCACATACATAAAGTACGAAGATAAACCAACTTTCCCTCCTGACAAACAAACCAAACCAATTTTCCCTCCTCAAAAACAGGTCAAACAAATTTTCTACTTCAAAAAGTCAATATCAGAAAAACTACCACCCAGTCCATGCTATCGCTGTGGGACTTGGCATTGGTATAAAGACTGTCCATACCGTTTTAAAACTTGTCTATCATGCAAAAAAGTAGGACATAAAAGTTCTCATTGTCGGACTAGAAGAGAAAGCAAAAGCAGAATAAGAATCACGAGGACTGACCAAGCGGATGAGACGAACATAAGAAAATACGTGCAAGTAGAAATGCAAAACAGAAAAGTCAGACTGCAGTTGGATTCTGGGTCGGACTTAACTATTATTAACGTACAGACATGGAGAAAACTGAACAAACCTACCATGTTAAGAACCGATAAAATTGCTAGACGGGTAACTTTGAGAAAAATAAAATTTGAGGGTGAAGTGATTTAAAATGTGACATTCAATGGAATGACCGAAAACTTGAAAATGTATTTTCTAAGAAATACAGAAAACTTATTCAGTACGGGCTGGATGCAAAAATTCGAACTTTGGGATTTACCAATAAGTACGTACTGCCAAAATGTAAAAAGTTTATCGACCGAAGCAGATAAATTAAAAGAAACTAAAAGAATTTCCCCGAAGTATTTTCAGCAGGTCTCGGAAGATGTAAGAAAATGGCAGCAAATGTAGAAAAAAAAAGAAAACGTTCAACCTATCTTCAAGAAAAAAAAGGAGCGTACCGTTTGCTTTAATAGAAAAAATAGATCAAGAATTGGCTAGACTCGAAAACACCGGCATATTGACAAAAGTAGGTTACAGGCAATGGGCCGCACCCAAGGTTTACGTAAAAAAATAAGGGGAGATTCGACTATGCGCTGATTTTTCAAGGTGTTTGAACGCAGCAATAAAAGACTAACACTATCCTCTACCCAGTCCCGATGTATTCACAAAATTAAACGCCGGATTTTTTTTTTTTTTTTTTTTTTTCAAAAATAGATTTAAGTGATGCGTACCTACAAATCCCACTCGATGAGAAAAGTTCAAAATTACTGTGCATAAACACACACAAAGGATTATACAGATGCCAAAGATTACCATTTGGGATTAAATTCGCTATATTCCAACAGACAATGGATACTATGCTCGCCGGACTAGAGTACACGATTGCATACCTGGATGACGTATTGATAAATAGCGAAAGTGTTGAACAACACTGGAATCACGTAAAAGAGGTGTTCAGACGAATACAAAGCCATGGGTTTAAGGTAAAAGAAAACGTGTGCTATTTTTTTTATGAAGGAGATAAAATACCTGGGCTATATCATCGATCAAGAAGGAAGACGACCAGACCCTGAAAGGCAACGGCAATAAAAAATATGCCAGTTCCAAAAAACATAGCAGAATTACAAAGTATTCTAGGCTTAGTGAATTATTACCAGGAATTCATTCCTCACATGCATAAACTTTGCGCTCCACTGAACGAACTGCTGAAAAAGAAAAGGTTTGGGAGTAGGCAGATGAATGCCAGAAAACGTTTGACAAAATAATTAAGACTTTAACTTCGGATTTATTTTTGGCACACTACGACCCAAAATTAGAAATAATAGTAGCAAGTGACGCGAGTGTCTATGGAGTCGGGGCGTGTATACTGCATAAAATACCGGATGGGACAATAAAACCCATCGCGCATGCTTCAAGAACCCTACTACCTGCAGAGAAAAATTACTCACAGAGAAAGAAGCCCTGGGAATTATTTTCGCAGTCACAAGATTTCATAGATATATCTATTGGAGATTTTTTACTCTACAGACGGATCACAAACCGTTATTAACAAAATTCGGATCGAAGATAGCTCTACCGGTTGACACTGCCAGTAGGTTGCTAAGATGGGGTACAATTCTATTGAATTACAATTTCAGATTGGAGTATCTACCAACGAAAAGAATCGGGCATGCGGATGGTCTGTCGAGAATTATACCAACGAAATCAGAGCAATTGGAAAACTCTGTAATCGAAGCCTTACGACATGAAGAAGATATCAGGACAATGCTATGTTGTACAGTTCTAAATCTCCCCGTCACACTACAAGAGATAAAAAATGAAACAATAAATGATGAATTCATAAAAGAAACAAAAGCTAAAATAGCAGAAAAAATAAGCAAATATCGACACCTTTTCTTTATGCGATAATGTGCTACTTTATAACGAAAGGTTAGTAATTCCCAAAACATTAAAAAAGCGAATCCTAAAGGATTTTTACATGGGTCATCCAGGGAAAAATAGAATGAAATCGCTAATGCAAAGCTATGTATATTGGCAAAAGATAGAGTAGGACATTACACAGATGGTGGAAAAATGCAAGTGTTGTTCCTTAGCAGGCAAAGCACCGCCAATCATCTATAAGCCATGGCCAGTGACTGATCGTCCGTGGTCAAGAATGCACACAGATTATGCAGGTTCAATAGATGTTTTTCACTATTTGATCATAGTGGATAGTTATAGTAAATGGCCGGAAGTGTTTCGTTGCAAAAATACTACCTCCGAAACTACCATAAATTGCCTCCACGAACTGTTTGCTAGTTTTGGAGAAGTGGATTTTCGTCACAGATAATGAAACGCAATTCACATCAGCAGATTTCCAAGAGTTTTGCGAAATTTTTCAAATCAAATATATCAAATCCCCGCCATATCACCCAAGATCAAATGGGCAAGCGGAGAGATTTGTTGATACACTCAAAAGAGCGTTAAGAAAAGGATATGATGTGTTTACGGAAAAAGCATTACAACAATTTTTACAGGTAAATCGAATTACGCCAAATAATGCTACGCCATCGGCATTATCACCTGCAGAAGTGATGTTCGCCAGAAAAATCAGATCAGTATTTGATAAATTGCTACCAAAACAAACGAAGCAAATAACACAGTTCTGCGTACCAAAAAGAAAATTCCACCTAGGAGAAAAAGGTTTTTTAAAGCATATAAAAATAATACATCTTACTGGGAACAAGGTACAATTGAAAAAAGAATCGGGAATATGGTTTACATAGTACAGGGCCCGAAATTCTCACATAAAAGACACGTAAACCAAATAAGAAAGAGACTGTTAGAGGATTCTAACGGTCCACCTCAGGAAAAAGTGATGGATACGATTGTCGATACATTTGATATACAAAAGCCGCAAATAATGCTAGAACCACGAAAATCGTCCAGAAAAAAGTAAGTTCACAGAACGTTTGGTAATAGTTCCAAAGAGAAAAAAATATTAAAAACCCCTGCTACGCAAAAGCTTCGGAAGTGGGGTGTTAGGGAACTTACCCATAATACTAATGGACTATTCTTGACATTATAAATACTGCGCCTCTCAAGAAGTATAAGGAGATTGTAAGACGAGGGTCTAACTTTCTTCTGACCAGACGCGTTGAAATTTTGTAATCCTATTCTTTATTTTGCAGTTTGACGAACTTGTTCGACGAACTTTCTTCGGCACACGAGGATTTTCATTAATAATTGACGAACTTTGTTGCTTAACTGACGAACTTTATTCGGCCCACCAAGTTTTTTCTGTTTAAGTCAAGTTATTGCTTAAGTTTTATTTTTTTATTTTTTTTCATTTCTTTTGTTTGATTTTTTTTTTTTTTTTTTTTTTTCTGGGCTTCGGCCCACATTTTTTATTTTTATTTTAGTCAGGTTTGACAAAGACTTACCGGACGAGTGCTTTTTTATTTCTGTTTATTTCTTTTCAGTTTTCGATTTAAAAAAATTAGTACCGTTTAAGAAAAAAGAAAAAGAAAGCTTTGGTTTTATTTCCTTTTTATTTTATACCCTCCCTCGTTTTTATTTAATTAGTGACTTCGGTCGCAATCTTTTTATTCTTTGCTTTGACTAGTTTGTATTCCTTTTGCATTCAATTTATTTTCTTTAGCGACTTCGGCCGCAAACCTTTATTTTTAATTTTGGTTTGACTAGTTTCAAACCAGACTTTTTATTTCTTTTCTTTTTCTTTTCTGTATATTATATTTGAGTTTATTTTTGACCATAAAAGCGAGGAGTTTCTTTCATTTTTTTTTTTTTTTTTTTTTTTTTTTTTTTTTTTTCGGCAGCCTTTGGACGCCATTTAGATTTTTTTAAAGTCTTACCTGACTATATATTTTATATTCTTTCTTTTCAGTTGATCTAGTTTGTAGTTTGTTTTTTATTTTATTTATTGGGTTAACTTTTAGTTTTCCCAGCCTTTGTTTTAAAGTTTGTTTTTGTAATTTTTAATTTCCTGGTGTATCCAGGCTTTCCTTGTTTAACTTCGAATTTTTTGTTTTGCCTATCCCCATTGTTGGACAAAATTTATATAGACCCGCAGGTGGAAGTCTCGAAGCATTTTCAATATGGCCGACGAAGCCAGTCGGTCAGGTGTGAAATAGGACCTTTTCGGGGCGGCTGCTAAGGCCGATCCGCCGGATAAAAACGAAATCAGCAAAGAAACGGGCAAATGCTGCCCCTAATATAGAAGACCGAGTTAGTGCGAAGGATGCTATTAGCACTAGAAAGGGAGAGACCAGGCAGGTCTAAAGCCAAATTTCAAATGACGAGGTGCCGAAAGAGGCACAAGCTAAGACAGCCGAGGAATTGCCCTCTTGCTGGAAGTCCCCTCCAAGTTGCATAGTGAACATGGCGGATTTCTTGGAAAAGGCCAAGGAATACGCTCATCTTGTAAATAAAGATGGGCTCCTTGAAGACGTCCAAGAGCTCAATGTGTTCTCAAATGGTGTCGGTTTTCGTGGTGGACAAGCAAACTCGCAAAATTTGTCGCTCCACGAAAGACATAGTGATTAAATCACTTTTGTGCCTGGGGATAAAACCCCAAAGAATCATTCAAGGTGCTGGGTTTTTCATGTGGGACATACTGCTGCCCACGCCAGAAGATTGCCTAGCAATGGCGAAAAATAATTGATCACAAAATACCTAATACTAAGGACTTAATATGAGCGTTGGCGAGGTTACTCCTCAGGGATCGCGAGAGCACCTGGCTGCATTTTTTATGCAGTTCGGCCAAATTTTAAGGGCTCTCTCCGACAACTTCAACGGGGGATGGACTTTCGATATTATGTTAGGTCAGAAGGCCTTCAAGTCCATCCCCCAACTGTTTGGATTTAGGCGACCGGAAAATGCCGGTCATTGTGACCGGTAGGAAACCTACTTGCTGGAGGTGTGGAGAGACTGGTCACCTTTCCTCCTCCTGCTGAGGGAAGAAGGCCTCTGGAGTTCCGGCCGCAGGCGACCAAAATCCCCCTTTGGCCGAGACCGTCAAATCCGCGGGACCTGTAGTGGGCTTAA
The DNA here is from genome assembly GCA_963932145.1 of Acanthosepion lycidas. Lineage (NCBI taxonomy): Eukaryota > Metazoa > Mollusca > Cephalopoda > Sepiida > Sepiidae > Acanthosepion > Acanthosepion lycidas. The sequence goes on from OZ010574.1 coordinate 146,419,256, forward strand.
CTGCGAGGCGGACCGGTGGGAAAAATCCTCGGTTGGGTCCTTACCCACATTACCATCAAAACCGACGCCTTCCACAAGTGTGGAGAAGGAGAAAGAAGAGGGGGGATGGCACCTCGTAGTTAGGGGCAAATGCGACGGCTCCCCTCATCAGAATTTGGCAAAAGGTGGGTAAATCTTGCGCGAATGTGTAGAGTGAAAGGGGCTGACTTATAGTGGCATTTGGATATCGGGTAGGCTCAGGATTTTGTCCTAACAGGGTTGAACAGAGGCAACCCACCCCGATATTAGGCTAGTATAAGTTTTTTTTTTTTTTTTGAATCTTTAGTTTGCCGTTTTCTGGTTAACTTAGCTAAGGTATGTATGCTCATTGGCCCCTTTTATTTCTGCCCCTATTTTTCTTTTGTTTAATTCCTCATCCCCTCCCTAGTTAGGTGGTCAGTGATGTCAGTTCTCTGATGGATGCGGGGCGCCTTTCGTTTCGTGTGTGTGATTTTTCGTATTTGTTGTTGTGTATGAATCTGTGTGCGCCTGTGTGAATGCTTGGATGAATGAATATTTTCCTTATTTTTCATATTCCCGCATTGATTTCGTCCAGTTAACCGATGTTTTTGTCACATTTAGGTATTGTGGGAGTTTTTATTACTAACCCTATTTTTTTTTGTTTTATGTAAATAAGATTAAGTCATATTGTAAATAATCATTGGTTTTTTTTTAAATTGTTGTCCCCCCCACAGACTTGGAAATGTACATATGGGGACTAGTTATAATTTCATTGAGAATTTGAGGTATTATGATGGACGCAGTAAGAAAGATAGGAGTGAATGTGTTGTTTTGGTGATAAGATTGTTGTTGGTATGTTTGGGTCCGTGTCTGTGACTAGCTAAGTTTAGAATTAAGGCAGAAGACCGACCTTCCCCAACCCCCCTTTAGGCCTTGTGCCGCATTTTGTACAATTGTGCAAATAAATATTAGATTGTAAGACGAGGAGAGATAATTTAGAGCATATTGTAAGGACATTGAAATAGTGATACTTGTCGAGACAACATACTTCACGCTAACCAAGTCTGATAGTCTTCTACTTCTTTGTATTATATTTCTGTTGTAATATATCTTTTTATTCCATACCTGCGTTCGTGTTATTCTTTCATTGGTTCTGACCTTGGACCATCAGTGTGGTACAAGGAACTTGGACCATAACACACATATATAGCACTGGACCAGAAATTACAAAGAGAAAATATTGTACAAGATAATATTAAGTAACACTGGTTAATGCAATAACTTATTTTGACAGCTTTTATGCTTTTTTTCCTACGTGTTATTTTATAATGTATTTCTTTTTTTATAAAAGTTATTTTTATTCATACACAAATCTACTTAAAACAAATAGAAATACATAACCTATAAAATCCAGCTTTCTAAAGGTCAATATGAATTATGTATACTGGATATTTGTTTGTATTTGAAGCAGAATGTATTTAAAATTGATATTTGTCGAGTAAAAAGCACAGCCATTTTAGATTTATGCTATCTTAATTTAATGCGATCCCTAGAACTTATTTAGGGTATAAAAATACAGTCATTTCCAAAATTAGATTTTTATTAGAAAAGTATCATTGATTCTTCTGTTGCAGAATTTAGTGCGAAAAGAAGAAAAACGCTTATAACTTACATTTATCAAAATCTATGTAAATGTAGCATGAGCATGATGACATTAATGTATGTAAACACGTATAATAATTATCAAAATTTAGCCCGCTCTTTGCTAATTTAGAATTTAGTACGAGGATATATATCTCAAGGAATACCAGCACATACATGCAGAAATATTTATGAATACCATTTAATATATTTATATAATATATTATATATATTAATATATTTCATATACTTCTACCAGATTTAGCATGTCATATTGAGGAGATTATTGACAGACACGTGAATCTAGATTTATTTCGACTTTAGTTGAAATAACATGGAACTCTGGTTATATCCACTCCCTTTTCTTTGTCAATATTCAGCAAGTATAGATGAAAATGATTTGATGCAATGTTCAGCATGACGCACCTTCGTCTCATGTAATATTTCCATTTGAGACGCCTGTTTCTCAAACTGCTGTTCAACATCTCAAAATTAATTGATATTGGTTGGGCGTTCATGAAGGGACGCAAAAGAGGTTAGCGAGTTACAGCTCTATGGCCATAAAACCAGTGACCCCTAGGACGTCTTTGATCTTGATAATAAAATCGCAGATATTAGTTTAGAAATGAGCTTCGTATATTTAGCAATTATTTTCCCTGTACAAAAATTTCTGTGGCTCTTACATCTTATTAATATTAAGATTATTTCAATTTATTTTTCACTGTTTAACTTTTTTCTGGTTTACACAATAATTTTAAGTTTTAATTAATTGCTTTCTATATTACTTTTATTAGGTTTAATTCAATATTATGTTAATAAAATATAAAAATAAATATTTTATCTTTGGCTGTAACGATAGCTCCAAGAACAAATTGTTATTTTCATGAATTCATTATATGTTTGTTATTGATATATATATATATATATATATATATATATATATTTAAAACATGAGAATGTAAGAACAAAAAGTGGATTTAAATTTTTTTATTCTCATTGTTTTAAAATGTCCGTTTTAAAGGTTATTAGTTTTTTTATTTTTATTTTTTATTACTTTTCCTGCATTCTTGACTTGATTCATTTTTTATCATGCTCAATGCCATATCGTTTTGCCTTAATATAATTTATTTATACGATTTTACACTCAATTTTATCAATCTTTCAATTAAAAAAATATTACTACCTATTCACTGACATATTTTCTAGGAATACTTTCATTCAATGTACATAGACATTACGAGATTGTTCACATAGTATGTCACAGGCAAAAATAAAGATAATGAGGATTTATATTTTACAAATCATACAGGTGATGAGGATCTATTCGGATTATCAACTACCATATTAACAATGGATAATACGCAGCTACAATAGATTTTAATATTGAACAAAATGAATATTCAGTGTTTTAGACTTCAGTGGTCCACCCCAAAATTTCTCTTTTTCTCTCAACAATTAACATTTGCTTCTTTCCTTGCTGTTTCCCGTTATTCGGCTACGTTTCTTATGCATTTTCCCGTGTGTGCAAACTTACAGGAATCAAAGAGACTGATTTTTTTTAATTGATCTGGATAGTGATATGACACTTATACAAATATATAATCTCCTCTTAAACCATTTACTTTGAATATGATTGACAATATATTGAGATTAATCTTTCAATCATGGTTGCACAAGTGTTTTATTTTCTAGACAAAATATGTACAGACTGTCCAAATGTTCTCTATATCCGAGCGATTTCGGCTGTTTTATTTGCGATTAAGTTTATTTCATTTAGTTTTTTTAATTGATAGATGTAATTTTATATAAAAATGTATCTATAATCATGAAGTATTCTCTTTCACAAAAATGCCAACGCATTATATCTCTGTGAATTTAGCTCAGTTAGAACCAATTTGAACACACAGGAAACCTAACAAACAGCATCCAGAAAAGTCTGAAAATATACGTATATATGGCAGCCTCATCTGCATGTAAAAATGGTTAAAATAATTTAAGCATTAATAGTAAAAAGAAAAAGCCAACAGTAAAAACTATAAACTATAAATACGGCCAAAGTTTGCTGACCGACTTCAGAAAAAAAAAAAAAAAAATGTATCATCACTAGATCTGTACATACATAAATATCTACATATTATTTTAAACAAAAAAATCCTTGATAATATGTAACAGCCGAAATCGCTCTCGGAGATATATATATATATATATATATATATAAAGAGAGAGAGACAGACAGAGACAGCTTTAAACACTTTGTCCAGAAAATAAAATACTTATTCGAACACAAGAAATAAATGAATAAAAAGCTTAACCGCAGTACCTTGCCAATCGTTTTTAATGAAACTTACATCTATTATTCCGAATGTCATCCTCATTGCAATATCCACAACGTTTCGGTGGTTGTACGTTCCGGCAAGTTTGTTCTACGGCCGTGTGGCATGCCTCTTCCGGGTGCTTATAATTATTTCCTAATAAATAAACTGTAGTCTGGTATTGAACTCACAACTCTTTGGGTCTAGTTACTGGATCTAATCAACGTCTTTATCCACTGGGCCACATGTCCTTGAGAACATATATGAACGTATTTCTGGGATTTATAAACTTAATGTCTCAGAAACTGTTTTTATTAATGCTCATATTGCAATGTTTCCGTTATTATTGTTGCATATTTTTCATCAGAGATTATATTGCAATTTTATGTTATTCATTTCAAAGTAAAGAAAGCTCCTACAATGATTACGGAATGCAAACTGCCACAGATCCTTATCAAGATCAAGGACCACTTCGCATTACACCAAATTACCTCACATATATGGCCTCCCAAAATTCACAAAGACGGTATTCGACTCAGTTCGATTTTTAGCTTCCAAGGCTCTTAGTCGCTTTCTATTAGATATAATCAATAGGAATGTCACCATCGTACGTCCGGAACTCCACCCACTTCGTCGAAATAATTAAAGCTCTCCCCATCCAATTCAGTCAGATGAGTCTGGACGTGTTGCGTGTGTTCATCAAGGTATCCAATTAGGAGGTACTCTCGGTATTCAGGGATAGACTAATAGATAATCAGATAGAGATCCTGACTTTCTGTACTCAAACAACATACTTTAGAATGGAATCAGGCATGAGTTGACAGGATGAGGGCTTAGCAATGGTTTCGCCATTATTACCAGCAATGGAAAACCTATATATGGAATACTTTGAGGAAATGGCATTAGAAACTGCTTCATTAAAGTCCAAACTATGGCTGATATACGCATAAGACAGCTTCATACTCTGACCACACCCGGGAGAAGTCCAGCTAATACGGAACCATGTGAAGTCAATAAGATAATCGAAACAGTTCACAATGGAAAAAGAAAACAACAGACTCACCTTCCTGTATGTAGTAATATCTCGAAAAGAGCATGGGTTCAAGACATCCGTATACCGCAAGCATACATTCACCGGACAATACCTCAACTTCAACTCCCACCTCCCATACAGTGTAAAGAAAGGGGTCGTCCACTGCTTACAACATTGAGCAAAATTCTTAACTGGCGACCCAGAAACATGAACAAGAAATGCTCAGTATAAGAAGAATCTTACAAACAACTCCACCGGGTACATGGCAGCAGCTCCGACAAACTGTGATAGAAGGGTACAACAGGATAACAACACTCAGAATACAGCATCGGCCTGCCTACCTATATGAAGGGATTATCTGAGAAAACACAAATTATCTCTGGTACATAAAACAACAGGACAAGCCTCAAAATAGGATCAACACTTCGCAGAAAACCCTTTCGATTAAGAGCTCCCATAGAGGAGAAAACGACTAAGGACTGTGTGCATGTCATCTTGTGTCGCGATGGTAAAAAATATAAAGGTGAAACGGGCCGCCCCATTTAGGTAAAACTGCAAGAACATCGTAAAATGGTAACACGATGGAAATAGAAAAATCAGACGTAGCTGACAATATATGGAGGGAAAAGGAAGATCACTTCCCTCTGTGGGATGAGGTTGAAATAATAGATAGAGAAAATCACCGGAAAATACGAAAACTTAAGGAATCAACACATATGCTTGGCTACAAAAGTCTCCTGAGCCAACCAAGCATAGAAATGAATACAATATGGGAATCAGTAATAAGGAAAAAATCAATGAATAACAACACCAAATTGCAATAGGGGATCTGGAGAAAAATATGTAATAGACCCAAAAGTTGTGAGTTCAATACCTGGCTACAGCAGTTGTGAAACCAAAATATTGCAGAGCTGAGTTAAAGGGAAATAAATGAGACATCCGGAAGAGACGTGGCACTAGAACAATCTACCCTGGTGGAAAAAATAAAGTTTTAATTCGAAATTGCGATAACGGGGATAACAATCTGAATAATGTAAATAATCATAATACCCCATTTCACAGATATGTTTGTATATATATATATATATATATATATATATAGAGAGAGAGAGAGAGAGATTTATACACGCACAAATATATATAATTTCTTAGAGACATGCAGACAGATACATCAACATTGCGTGGTGTATCAGAATTACGCCTTTAAGTAATTAATAAGCATATTTAATATTCTTTTCTCTATGTCTACATAGATAGCTTTGGGTCATTAAACGTATTTCAGTGGGAAGGGATTCTTCTCTGTCCTTGCTTATGTTTAGAGCTAAAATAAATGGTAATTTACTTATTTTAAATATTTATTTTCTTCAAATTTTATGATTAATAAGTGAAATATATAGATAAACAAAATAATTATATACAATAAATTAATAACACTTTTATCTTAAGCAAGTAATGGACGAGTTAATGCAGCATTATTTCTTAATATAAATCTTATATTTAGGAGTACATGTGATTTAGTAGAAATCTTTGTATCATTTTTATTTGCATTTCAACAGTGACATTAATATGTACCGTAGCAAGGGACAAAATTTCGTCATGGCTTTACAAAGCTGACCCTTCAACAATTGAATATTCAAACAAAATTTGCAAATTTATATTTAAATGGAGGAAGAAATAACAAAGAAAATGTCAGCTGGATATCAAAATTATTTCTCAAATTTCTCTATTAGACCTCAAAATAGTACGAAATATTTATTAGGGAAAAGAATTAGGAGTAACAGAATATATCTGACATCAGTGAAAAATCATCCTGTTTACAGAGGGAAAGTTAATGTGATTTAATATACATGATTTCGGGCATTTTCAAATAGCAATTAAAATGTCATCATCTGGCGAGAGAGAAAACTATTCTCTGGTGACGCAGAAATCGAATTACTTATTGGTTGTACTCTATTTGCAGACAGGGATTTATTGATAAGCGTACATAAACTGCCGTCCTGCTATTTACAAATCTTAACTGGTACGTTATAATGAATTCTCAATTCTAATATTTGACTAGTTCTGCTTATTTATTCAATGTCAAGCTGACATTTAAATTTATAAATCGCCCAACTAACATGAAGCGTGGGTTGAAATTGTTCATGAATTTTATCATCATTTGAGGAAGCAAAGCATGTATTGTTAAAAATACAAATGTTGCCTATATTGAGAGATTTTTCTGGCAAATCTTGTGCTAACCTCACCAATCCGTTAGAATCGTAAATAGCAAACACGTTTCCGAAATAAACAATGTGGGTTAATTAAATGTTACAATTTGATCCCGATTGCTACATTGCACAATATCGAAAGGCTTATAGGCAGTTTACGTTGAAACACTTACAATAACCTAAGTTAAGCAATGCCGATCCTGGTCACTACCTAAATGGGTGAACGTTGAGGAATACCAGGTGCTGCAAATTAGGATGTGTGGTTGGTTTATACCAACCACACATCCTAATTTGCAGCACCTGGTATTCTCGGTATAGTTTATCGGAGAAGTGAACATGCAGTCATACAAATGCTATCCGTAGAATCAAGTAATTTTTTGTAATCGCAGTCACAAAGGACTACCCATAGAAATCCTGTATATATAGTGTTAATGTCAATGAAAGTGACGAAGATAATCTGTCAAATTATTCGTTTTTAGTTCTCCTAGTTAATATTTACAATCTTTGTTCGGTTTTTCTATGCTTGTTCGCCTCTTTTCTGTAGGTATCTCAAAAAACTTTCTAAACAGAAAACATATCAAAAGTCTCCAATCGTGAGAAAAACAAAGATTTACCATCATAATATTTGTTACTAGCAGCATGGCCCGGCGTTGCCCGTGCTTGATTCAAAAATCGTACGACTCATACAGCAATCGCTATCACTTGACTTAAAATATTTTTGCCCTTCTTCGCTTTAAAGGAGTGCCCTTTGCCGTGCTGATGTTGCTACATGCCTTACTTCTTGCCTATCTCACTCTGCGATTTTTTTCTAAGATCTAATCTAAACATTAAATCTGTTATGAAAAAAGAAAGAAACAAAATAAACACAAAGTGATCAGCTTTAAAAAAAAGGACTCGTAACTGCAAAAAACGAATGAATAAAGAATGTTAACAACAAATACTTTTTCACACCCAGCCAGTTTCCTGAAATATTGAGACTGGTCATACTACTTGGGCGGGGTTGTTGTTGCCCTTGTTTTGTTAACTCGGTACTTTGGAAACCATACATTGATCCGATTTTAAGTTCAAATAAAAAGAGCTCAAAAGTGTTTAACAACGCGAAGTCAACTGCACAGAGTCCAAAATGAGGTGAAAAGCATAGATGTACTGGGCCGCGTGGTGCAGGCGAGACATTCAACTTAACCCCCCCACCAAATCCGTATCACCTGTGAGTTAATCGGGTTTTTTTTACAAAGTTTGAGTCCCAAAGGAAAAATCGGGCTCCGGCATGACATAATGACATAAATTGAAAAATCGGATCTGCGATGCGGCCTGGGAGAAAGAACAAAGTTTGAAGAAGTGGGAAATGGACTGCTGAGGGCATGGTCAACACGGAGGTTTGTATCGATTTTTGAGTGACGACGGGGTCACACGGCATTCTATGCAAGGCGCTTCTAACTGGGCCGTATAGGAATTTCTGGTTGAATTGTAAAGAACTCCCGAAATTTTAGACTGTAATCCGCCCAAATACGGGATTACCAGCCGATTTACCAATTTTCTGAAAGCCTGAGTCCAAATTGAAAATCTGTCTCCGTTACGAATTGTCGCCGTAAATGTCGGAAGTTGAATCGACATTTGACGTTAATTGCAGCCTGGGCGTGAAAAGAAGTCAAAAACTGACAGCTGATGGCAGGGTCGAACCGGAGATTTTTATCGAATTTTTGCTGTCGCGCGATTCGATAATCGCGATTCGATAACAATGTCACGTCTGTTGTGCTGATCACCGCTGACAATGACGGAAACTTCGTTACTTGCGGGAGCATTGTAACGACGTTCGTGCTCTCCCTGAGGCCGTTTGTCAGCATCAATTACAATAATGAAATCAGAAGAAGTGTTATTTTCGAGAGCATACTTAAAACTGCGGACATAACTGTTTGTCTCGTGGAGCATTTGTTAGAGACTCATTATGATATCCCTGCGAGGATGATTTTTCTGGCCTTTATCGTTCTCGGGAATAATGCCCATGCAGGCATCTGCCTGTTGATTGTAGTCAGCTATGAAGTATATTTGTAGAAAGGCCGAATCAGTGGCAGTTTCCGGTAAAAAAGACTCAATCCGGTGGTAAACCTGACCTTGAACCTTGAAGGTAGGATTCCAACGGACTTCACTGAAGGCATTTCCACCAAAAGAGCTCATCTGGAAGGCACAATTGTACTGTCTGATTTTTGCGAAGAAATGTTTGGAGTCTGGACTTGAAACCTCCAACAGAGCTTTCAACATAGAAGTTAGCTCTTGAAAATTTGGCACCTGTACCTTACCGTCTGAACAACACAAACCTGCAAACTCTCCAGGTCATTTTTTGGCATTGCAATGCCCGCAATGCGATCGGAAATCTTTACAACTGGCTCATAGTTGAACGCCAGCTTAAAACAAAACTGCTTTGGTGGGCTACAGAGCCATCGCTGTGCATGGCGGCGCTGGTTACCAGTCTGCAACCTTTCAAGCATTTCAGTAGGTCCTTCTACAGCTCTAGCAGCGGAAGTTGAAATTGCATCGCGTTGCCGCCTAGTGCGCTTTTGCGCAGAATTTTCCGATGCACTTGCAACAGAAGTTGCTGCGGCGTCGGCTGCATGGCGTGCGGTCTTCTCAGACATGGATTCCTGGGACTGTCGAATGAACGTTGCTGCAGATTTTGCTGCGTTACCTGCGGTTTTCTCAGCCGTGTTCTCCTGGGACCGTCGAATGGAAGTTGCAGCGGCGTCGGCTGCATTGCGAGTAGCTTTTCGATGCGGGCTCTGTTGAGACCGCAAAAGCGCTTGTGATGAAGCCCCTTTTTTGTTGCCTTACTTTTCAATGAATATGTGTAAACAGGTTTGCAGTCCAAACGGTAGTTACTCTCACCAAGCGTTTCATGTGACAAAACATACTGCCTCCGTTGAGATTGACTGGAAAGCCTCAAAGAGGCCTCTTACCTCGGTTTCTTCCTCCCGCTTTTTCTTTGCCGCAGATGCTCTTTTAGAACGCCTGCTAAGGTTGCCTCACCATGGTATTTTCGGTCATCTCCACGGCACTCAGAAGAGTGCAAAGCAGAGGTTGAAGTAGACGCCAGCCGCTTCTCTCCCAAGGAGGCGCACTCAATGGAATCTTGCTCCCTTTCCCCTTAGCCGGTGAGGGTCTTTTAGAACGCCTGCTAAGGTTGCCTCTGCTGGGTGTTTTTGCAACCTTTGCAGAGCTGCCGGGTTGGTCATTGCCACGGCACGCAGAAGAGTGCAAACAGATGTTGAAGTAGATGCTATATGATCATCTCTAACCGGAGTTATTATGCGCTCCTCCGCAGTCGCCTGTTCTGCATGTGTAACGTTAACGGTATTAGGGATCTTCAGTTGCTGACGTACGGATGTTTGTCGTGTAGGAGCCTTTCAAAGGTTTGTAGAAATGCTGTGTAAGAATGCGAATAAAAGTTGATGCCGCGCTGACGGTATTTAAAGGGAGCGTGACTCGTCATTGATTTGTGTAGCCTGGACAATGGCCATGACTTAGACCAATGAATGAGCTCCGCAAAATGGAAGATGCTAGCGCGCATTCACACACGCGCGCATGATTTGTCAAACGCAAGGCTTGGCCGTAAACGGGGTCAAGCTGCCTGCTGCATATACAACTTGGCTCTAACGCACCTGATGCCGGCGATGAGAATGCAAGGAGCTGCAATGAAGCGTTTGTTCGTTTCGTTCGGTTAGTGCGACAACGAAAAGCCGCTGACACTTTGCCGGCATTAGCTTTGAAATGGATTGAGAGGAAGCCCTGCTGTTTTAGCGCAAAAACTCCTCGTCATGTCTGGGATGCGGTCTGGGCTAAGGGAAAAGGTTTAAAGAATTAGAAAATGGACTGCTGAGGGCGGAACCATTTTCACTCAGCACGTATGCGGGTTTTTTTCAGTAAAGACGCGAATAAAGGAAGTGCTTATTTTGGTAAAATGCGACGATTAAAGCAAAAGTGTTGATAAAGTCGAATATGTCATTTATGGCTCAAAGTCAGCCCTGGTAGCAAGGATAAAAAAGCCGAATTTCAATGGGCCTGCACCCATTCCAGAATTTGAAGTCAAATGCTTTCTTCCACTCCACTGCACCCACTGACCTGTTTCTTCCCGCGCATAGCGTGACCTTAAATTAATCTGCATTTAGGAAATACCCAACCGGAAAATAAAACATTTCTAAGGGTTGAGCGATTATCGATTTGATATCTGCCGTATTTCACTCGCCCTGCACCCATTCCAGTATTTGAGGTCAAATGTTTTCTCCCACTCCACTGCACGCACTGACTTCACATGCTGACCCCCAATGGCCTCCTCATAAATCCGGTCGGTTTTCGCTAAAAACCGACATGTGTTTCAGGCGTAATCTGGGCGTATGGGTTTTTTGGTTTTATTGATTTTCCGCGCTGTTTAGGAGTCCGTGGTCATGAAACTTCTGGACAAAACTTCTAATGGTAGACTATAAGAGGGTGTAAAATTTCTTTGAAATGCGATCATTCCTTCTGTAAACTGATTTTTTCGATTATCGTTTTTTCCGATCATCGATTTCTGTCATGTCCTTACGGCAGCAATTTGCAAACTTTTGGTGAAAACCGCATCGAAATCGGGTCAGAAATGCGACCTGGGCGAGGTAACAACGCCCACGACAGACACACAGACAGACAACATGAGATAGATAGATAGATAGATAGATAGATAGATAGATAGATAGATAGATAGATAGATTATTAAGAGGAAAGACCAAAGTATTTTTTATTATTTTATTAAATTTTGATATCCTTTCTAACACGTTCGAAATGTTACTTAAAAATATAGTTTTTCTTTCGTCAACGGGTGGGGCAAAGGTTAGTATAGTGATTTTTAGCGTGTTTCTTGGCGGTAAAACATATTGTGTGGGAAATTCTTGCAGAAATCACGTGATTGTAATGGCATTTTAGAACTTATTTACAAATGAATTAAATTATTTCTAAAAAATTTTATCGTTTTATAAAATCTTGGTATATATATATATATATATATATATATATATATATATATATATATATATATATCACCACGACTTAATTAATTTCATGAATTTTTAAGAAATTAAAATTTCGGACTTTTCATAAGAGCTAAAAGCATGTCTCCTTTGAAAATTTAAATCAGCAATCTTTTTTTTATTTTTTTTCAAACAAAAACATTATTTACCGAATATTTTCTCTTACTTGTAAAGTAAAAATGCAATAAAACAATGGCATTATTTAATTAGAAAAGCTTTTAATTGATTTTATAGATATAAGAGAAATTAAGGAGACTAATGATTTAAGAAAAAATTAATGGATGATAAAATTTTAAAAGAATTGTTACATTTTTTTACAATTTTAATTAGAAGAATTTATTAAGTTTTAAATTTAATGCCAACATTTTCAAAATTCAATAAAACATTATATTACGGAAAATATATTCATAAATTTTTAAGATTACGGAGTATTTAAAAATTATAAACAGACGTTCGCATCATTTTCTTCAAATATATTTTTGAGATAAAGTCTCCGTAGAACATGTTCTGCAATCAGGCTGTTAAAACGGCTACTGTCGAGTTAGAAATGCATTTTTGTGATATTTTAATCTTAATATTAATATTTGTTTCAAATCAGAGTAATTATACTACAAATCAGTTAATATTACTCAAATAAAGTTTCAGAAAGCATACTTTATGTTTTAAAGATTTTTTGATATAGTGAATTACATTGCGATGAGAAATGTCTAAAATGTGAGCTAAACAGCTAATTCAAGAAAAGAACATATACAAAGTCAGTTTAAATTAATTTTATAATATATATATATATATATATATATATATATATATATATATATACTGTCAACGAAAAAATTATTCGTACACCTATCATTTTTTAATTTTTTTATCCTTCTATCAGAATCTAAGAACTGTATGATGCCAGATTTTTATCTATGTGCCAATAAGCAAAAACAAGAATATAAAACTCTATTTTCAGAACAATAGATTAGATACAACAAATTTGGCAGACGAATTGTGTAAAATAGGAAAAGACAAAATTATCCGGACAGTATGAAAAATTGACAAACAAATTGAACAATTTTCACAATATTAATAGTCAATAGCATTGTCACTCAGCGTTATATCTTGCTGCAAGCGAATTTCTTAAGTTTTTGATGAGATTTTTTCTGGAATTTTCTTCCATTCTTCAATACTTACACGTTCTAATTACTGAAGGTTTTTAGGTGACCAACGAGTTATTCGACCTTTCAATTCTTGTTATAGATTTTCAAGAGGATTTAAGTCAGAACTCATTGAAGGACGAAATTATAAATCTAAAATCAACTTCTAAAAACTCAAAGCTAAGATTTACATACGAACTCATGTTTAATAAAATAAATCCTATTTTGTCCTGTTGAAATAGAGCAAAATCCAAAGTATTTCCCATCTAACCGTATAAAAAATATGATAGACAATGCACGTAAAGTTATAAAATAACAGTGATAAAAACTACTTAAATTGAGCATGCACACGTTCCTCTTCCAAAAGAATATTTTTGGGTGAACTAAAACACATAAAACAAATATTAGTCAACAATAATTTTCCCAACTACATCATTGCTAAACAAATAAATTTATTCTTCCAAAAATACACGACACCAGTAAAAAAAAAATACTACACATTAAAACATCAACATATTCTATGGCAACCAGATGCACAATAATTATTATCAGAACTAATTCACTTTACGAAAAATCAATAAACATAATTTTTCTTCCGTAATTCCTGAAAAAAGTTTTAAAATTATAATATATTAAAGAAAATGGAAAACCGCAAACCCAGTTGCCACTAATCCAATAACCCCATCAAATCAAACTAAGGACGACCAGTATGATTCAGTTTCACTGCCCAGTACCAGAAAACAATTACCTATATCGGACATGCTACCACATCCTTGAGTAGACACATCCCGCGTCACTTATCAGATAAAAGTGCTATAAAAAACATCTATCAATCCACAATTTACAAGACCCTTAATAAAAATACTGTTCGAAAACACTAAAATTCTATATAAATTAGATTACCGGAACCGTCTCGCTATTAGATAGGCCCTGTATAAAAAAAACAAACATCGCTCTCATACTGTCAACCTCACCTTATTTAACAATGGAAATGGAATGTTAAATGTGATTTAGAAAAATACTCATTTGAATTCCGCCGCCCTCAACAGGCGAAGACACAGAATGAACACTCCGATTGAAAACAACACAAAAATAAAATGCATCTTAAACAGTCAAAACATGATGAAAAACTAACCACGCTAAAAATAAAAACCCTTTGAAATGGCAAAAATAGTGACCGAATGCATTTGGGACAGTGAAAATTATAGAAAATTTCAACACTCCGTCTTTTCTTCTACAAAACGGAAAAAACGTAAGGATGAATTCCCCTATGATGAATACAGGAGTAAATGACAATGCTCCTTTAGAGGATAAATAAATCTTTCAGTCCGATGATAAGTATTCACGAAAAAATATATAATTTTGTCATAGCACAAATTTCGTTAAATTCATTCGAAATTTGTTAATTACGGAGTGCCTTTTAATTTGCATGGAGCTTTACTAAATAAGTTAGAGAAAGGAAAAGTAATTACAGCTGTGGCTGTTAGCATGAATGAATGTCAGAATCTGGCTCTGAAGTTGATATATAAAAGATGACATACTAACATCTAAGGTAGTATGATATTCTTGATTATTGTAATATTTTCTCAAATGGTTTCTGGGCAATCCCAACATATCTTTCTCGCGTAATTTATCCAACCCCTTTGCGTAATCTATAAAACACAGGTGCACGTCCTTCTGCATTTGTATTGCTCTTTTTGATAATATTCCGAGCATGAATATCGCCTTCCATGTTCCGGTATCTTTAACGAACCCGGACTGTTCTTGTCCAATCTCTGGCCTGATTCTACTGCGCGCTATATTCATCAGAATACGGATGGTGAATGTTGTTATGTGGCTCATTAGACTGATTGTTCAGTAAATTTCACATTCCTTTCAGCCTAGTTTCTTAGGTAGTGCTATGAAAATTGATCTGTTGAGATTTTCCGTTATATCACCGCTGTTGTAGATTTCATTTTTGATTTCTGTAATCGTGTCTATGCTAAAATCATCTAAAGCTGTCAACATTTGTTACAATTCTGTCTGGCCGTGCCGCCTTGTTTCTATTCAATTTCGCGAGTGCAGCTTAATATATTGACCAAGGTATATGACTTTACGAAGTATTCATTAAGAAATGGAAAATTTTGGTTTCTTACGGCCAGTACAAATACAATGTTTAACATATAAATAGCAGTGTTAATGTGAACATAAATATATGATTATTTCAATCCGGTTTTCCTTTTTGCCAATGTAAAAAATCATCTGTTCGCGTTATGTTGCAGTTGTAGGTAAAACACTCGGATTTTAACTTTTAATTTTTTTTTCACTTTGAATTCGGATACACGGAACCTGAAAATTGATGCCGTGTTCAGTGTATGGACACCGCCAAAATGCAGATAATATAAATATTGAGTATTTAATCTATGTTCTACTTCAGGAATACTGATTTTAACTCATAAATTTTTCCCTTCGAAATGTACGTTTTCACTAAACAGAGTTTTGTAAATATTGTCGAGTGACAAATCAATATCATCGCATAATATGTTGTTGGCTTTCGGTTAACCGAATAGAAATTATTCAATATATATGCATTATACTTTACAAAACGATGTTGTCACACTTCTGTCTCGTTTCAAAGAGATCGCTAAATTCAGTACTTTCAACATACTAATTTACATAAGTTCGTGCCAGAGCACTATCGATGTCGTTAGTCGAAGGTGCATCGGAATACAAAAGCTCTTTTATCGCGATTTTATGAGAGAAAGGAAGTAGTTGACTCGACTATCGAGAAACACAAGTCAAACGAAGTAAACACACGCAAGGTAATTTTCCATCATATTTCCATTCTTATAGGGATGTATATTCCAAAATATACATGGTTGCATATATATATATATATATATATATATATATATATAATTATTTATTTTTAAAGAAAAAAAAAATTTATAACATAAATATGTTATAAAATCACTACAAAAATAGCCATTTTGTTTCAACACCCTCGGTGTCTTATCAAGTGATGACGTTGAATGTAAAATAAATGGTTTTAAAAGTTTCAAATTAATTAATATTCTACGCAAGGGGAAAACGTTGTTATAAAGACTAGATGGACCAATCAGAACACAAGTACAGGAAAATTCAAAAAGCTCGATAACGAAGTCATGTTATAATATCTATTCAGATGTTTAGTATTAAAAAATAATTTATTCCAACGAATAATTACTAAATTATATGATAAAATTTAATATTAAAATTTAAAACTGCTAATTACAAAATCAAAATTTAACATTTATTAGCTATCATATTTACAACTATAAAATTACTGAGGAGAAAAGAAGAAATATATATGTTATTCAATTTATTTTTTCATTGAAGTTACTTTAGCTATATTTAATATCCGGTCTTTTTACAATGTATACATTTTAATCCTCATGATGTGTAAATGGGGTCCTAAACTCACGCGTAAAACAAACGCAGTCAGATTCTAATACATAAGCACCAAGACATATACACACAAAAAAAGGGACAAGACAGAGAACATCTCCACGGTCTGTCATGAAAAAAAAAGGGGGGGATGGGAGAAGGGAAACCAACACACACGTACATACACACATAATTAAAAGTGGATGCAC
>OZ010574.1:146441255-146483755 GCA_963932145.1 Acanthosepion lycidas
CTCTGCTACCTTCCACAGACCACGTTCTGTCATCTAACTAGAGGTGGTCTCCATAAACCACCGTGGAAACCACTCAACTATCAATACTAAGACATGGTTAACAACTCAGATGAAAATAATACTGTTCTTTATTTACAGTGTTCAAAATAAAATTATCCGTGTTTTCAACTTTACTCCTAGAGGCTGTAGCCCAAAATATCATTCCATTTTAAAATAAGGCCGACTCCGTGAGCAAATTAAAAAATTTCGGGTCGGATCCGGACTTTCAATCCTAAAACTTAGCATTCCAAGTTTTCATTATTGCGATTGTTTACGGCGAATTTTACGTGATTTTTTGCGTAATGTTTTTCGACGAATTTTCGCGATAACAATTTTTATATTTTGGAAATGAATTTGTGAATAATTGAAATTAATTGCGAAAGTCACTCATGAAATAAGAATAATTGTTTATACGGAAAGTAAGGGCCTACATACATCAAATATTATTAAAATTAATTGGCGACAGAATAATTAACGTTGAACTTTCAAATGGTATGCTTAAATATTTATGCAAATCTTAAATTCAGCAATCACTTTTGAGTTTTGTAGTTTATTGTTGGTTATAGCATGTACTCGTCCCTATCTATTGGGATGAATGGCCAATCATTAAATGCTGCCATGGAGGCCATCATTATATATATATATATATATATATATATATATATATATATATATATATATATATATATATATATATGCATATGCACACATACAGGAAGACAGATAATCTCTGGCTTCCTGTCATGGATGCGATAATGTAATTTGGTTCATGATTCCAAATTATACTCAGAGATTCCAACACATTTTCCTTACATTGATTTTTTTTCTGTATTTTTCGTTTTAAACCGAAGTATCCAGAGTGGTCAGATGCTCTCGTCGATCCGCGTCGTTTATAGTTTTTACCCTTTGTCTCATTCTCTAAATATAGTCCGAAATCGATTGGCAACAGTGAAGGACTTTTTCAACAATTTAGTCCCATTAATATATATATATATATATATATATATATATATATATATATATATATATATATATATATATATATATATTTATGTGTGTGTGTGTTTCTGTGTGTGTTTCTGTGTGTGTGTGTGTGTATATATATATGACGTCAGACCTTATGAAATGGACAAAGTCCGACAATTATTTTAAGACATTTTTATGTTTATACATTCTTTATATAAATATATATATATATATATATATGTGTGTGTGTGTGTGTGTGTGTGTGTGTGTGTGTGTGTGTGTGTGTATAATATTAAATTGTAAGGTTTTTAAATGTCCACATTGGTGGTTCGCTTGTTCTTTTCCGTAGATTTTATGCATGCAGCTCCTTTCATAGAGTTTTTGATATCCAAATGTAATGTAGAGCGTTAATAGAATTAATGTGGAGAAACTTATCGCTTAACTGAGTCTTGTTATTTCAGTCATGCCGACTTGGAAGTTTCGTAGCGCATTGTAGAAATGCCTTCACTCTTCAAGGCTATTTTCGAGGCTGAAGTGTTAAACAACAATATTCATTTAAGTGATAAATTTCTCCTTATTAATCACACACACACACAATTTTAAGATGGCAGACATAATACACTCTGTTTCACCACTATGTTCTTCATTACTTACGTAATATTCTAATAATTTGATTATTTCCATGAAGGCCACAGTAGATCTTGAGATGCAAATTCGACGATGTACGTGCTACACATTCCATCCACTGAGATATAATTAAATGTAAATATTACGACGATTATATATTTTATCAAATTTGAAATGAATATCTGATTTATGATTTATTGAATCCGTTCATATCGCCTCAGTTTGCTTTTTGAAAAAAAAAATTGCACAAAATCATGGAAATTTCAAACAGCCAGCTATTCTATGTACAAGAATAAATGCGCGCATTGATTTTCGTAGAATCTTGTCCGTTTTCTTGTTCAATGCTTTACGCATAAATGGCGAAATAAAAACAAATAAAAATGTGATCGAAGAGATTAACCATTTCGATTTGGACATGAACAGTTTTATATATATATATATATATATATATATATATATATATATATATATATATATATATATATATCAAACCTAGATTAGTTTTCTTAAAAGGAAACAGTGTGTGACAAGAAGTGAAGATCTAACACATTATGGCTTAAGGTTACATCACCTTGAAACACTGGCTCCCGTACGATCACCGAAGCTAAGCTACGTCGAGACTGGACAAAAATTACATCGGTGATCGCTTGGGAATACCAGATGCTGTAACCTTGGTTCCGTGGTTGGTTTAATGGATAATGGCTCGGACTTGTTGATCAAATGGCCGTTTTTCAGTTCAGGTTGTGCTTGTTATATTCACTTACGCGAAAATAACACTATAAGAGCTAGCAGTGTCCTCCGTAGATGGTTAGGATTACCTCGGTGCTTAAGCAGCGCAGCCTTATATGGATCATCCAATGCCATCCAGCTGCCATTCAGAGGACTAGTTGAGGAGTTCATGGTGTCACGGACAAGGGAAAGCTACCATTATAGAAACTCCAGAGATCCCAAAGTATCAGGCGCGGGAATTGAAATTAAGACTGGTAGAAAATGGAGTGCTACTAAGGAACTAGCTATCGCAGAAGGGAATCTGAGCGTAAAAACAATAATGGGTTCAGTCGCACAGGGCAGAGCAGGCCTGGGGTTGATTCCCTCCTACAAATTCGGAAAAAGCACCGTGAAGGAGCGTCAACACCTGATACAGGACGAAGTAAGAGCAGGGATGGGAGAAAAGCGGATGACAAAAATGGCAGGTTATAGCCAGCAGGGCGCGTAGACCAGGTGGGATGGTGTAGATCGGCGGTGTCGTGGTCAGATCTTTGGAATACCGACTTCAGCCGATCTACATACCTGGTTCAGATGGGGTACGACGTATTACCAAGCGCGACCAATCTACACCTATGGGGAAAAATAGATTCACCAAATTGCCCCTTGTGTTCGGGGAGGGGATCACTGCAACACATATTAAGCGGGTGCAGAACAGCTCTTACAGACGGGCGCTATCGGTGGCGTCATGACAAGGTTTTAGAGGCGATAGCACTCATTATTACTAAAGCTTTACAGAGTAATAAACTCATCCCAGAAAGAAGAGCTATCCGCTTCGTTAAAGCAGGTGCAAAGACGAGTAAGAAGGTTGCAGGATCCCATTCACTGTTATCGTCCGCGTCGGATTGGCAAATGCGAGTCGATCTCGGGAAACAATTAAAATTTCAAACACACATATCGTCCTCCAAACTCTGTCCAGACATAATCGTTTATTCGGACGCCACAAAACAGATTATTTTGTTAGAGTTAACTCTCCTATGGGAAGAACATATGCAAGAGGCATTTGAGAGAAAATATAGTAAATATGAAGGACTCTTAAATGACTGCAGAACTAAAGGATAGCACACTCATTGTTTCACTGCCGAGATCGGCTGTAGGGGGTTCGCCGGACAGTCAATGATACGTGCCCTTACTAGCCTAGGGATAACTGGACAAAAAAGAAGGCCGGCGATTCAAATGATCCTGGAGTCCGTCGAAAAGGCCACCAGGTGGTTTTGGATAAATAGGACTAATGAGTGGCCCAAAACTACAAAATAAGAACGTTCCCAATGCAGATGTACACACGCCATAAATGCCATCACTAAATACTTTTAAGACTGATTAGTAGATATATGTGTGAAATTTGTGTATATAGATGACGAGAAACTTGCGAGAATCAATCTTTCGATTTGCATTTAGTCGCATATGCAATGACTCCTTACTGGTCTTCCGAGTAGATTTATTTTATTACAAAACATTCTTACAAGTAATCTTTCCCCCTTTTTTTTTTTTTTTTTAAACGGAATTTTAATTTTTTTTTTCGGTTTCCTTCATGGATAATTTTTTTTTTTTTAGGAGTAACTTATTTTAGCTAAATTTACACGCTATTTTTTTCTTTCAACTATTTTTCGACATGTAAATATCTCGATCATTTATTTTGAGGAATTTTAGTTATTTCTCTTAGTTTTTAAACGAATTCTTTCCGGTAAGGATAATTTTTTTTGGGGGGGAGGGGGGTAACTTATTTGATATTTACACGCGTTTTTTTAACAAATATTTAACATGTAAATAGCTTGATTAATTTATTTTTAAGGGATTTTAGTCAAATGTTTTTCTCTTAGTTTTTAAAGTTGTAAATAGTCTGTCATTTTAATCAGTCTGTTGTAAACGTTTTATTAAGTGTAGTTTAGAAAAGAAAAGAAAATAAGATAAAAAGTAAAATGAAAAGAAAGACTAAACAAATAAGTTAGTTAAAAGGAGAGGTAGAGAAAGAACAAGTCGTAAGACGAGCCAATATAATAAATCCTTTGTTTTATTTTGTTTTGTGTATATATGTGTTTGTGTATATATATATATATATATATATATATATATATATATATATATATATATATATATATATATATATATATATACATATACATATATATATGTGTGTGTTTGTGTATATTCATTGTATTTTTTTTTCTTCTATTCTTCCAACTTATATAATTCACGTCCGAAAGCTAGTGGCAAATTTTTGTTCTAGGTGCGGGCCGAATACTGATCATATTCGGTCCGGTCGCACATCGAAGAAGTCTGTTGCTTATTCAGACCCGAAACTTCTAGTGACATGGGAGCAACAACACTGACGACGCATCTAGATTCAGCACTTAAAGGTGTATTTTAATAATAAAAAAACACTGGGAAGAATATGCATCGGCTTCTGCTTCCCCCGATACGGGTTAATTATTAAAACTTGCAACACTTAATAATTAGTATCACAAAATTTTTTACAATCTAAAAATATTTTCTGTCTTTATATAAGCTGCAAAATATTGATCAGTCGTAGAAAATGAATCAACAAAACAACTAAGTCATTAGGAAATTGTAATGTTTAGCCATACTTGATTGTAATATCCGATGAAACTATGAAAATATCCAGGTTTCTATTTGCTTAATTTTTCGTACAATAAACTCTTTACAAGACTTCTATATTTGTTTGAATTTTTAAGGAAAAATACCTGAAACCAGGAACAAAGTAATTCCAATTTTATGCATACAGTGAACTCAAAATTAATGCATGCAAATCGTTTAATCGATTATTCAAACTGTTCCAGTATCAAATAAGTTTTATTGGTTAGCATGATCTATCGATTTTAAACAGTCAAACCTTTCTCGTCTTGACCAATAAAGCCACACGTCTTAAAAATATCGCTACCACTCACAAAGATTAATTCTGTGTATATACTCTATTCAAGACCACATTGAAACTTTGATATGTCTTTCCCGACCTTATTTGCAACGTAATCTTTTGAATGCATGTCACGTCACCATTTTGCAAAAGAGGCAAACATCAATCGCAAGAAGACAAAATGAATCGATATTGACAAAGGTAACTGCAAAACATGCAAATTACAAGTTTGGATATAAGAAAAATAACCAAATGCAACAATTTAAATAGGACAGAGGAGAGAAAGTTCAATACCAAAATCCGAAAGCACATTGCAATAGCGGAGACGCATTCCAAATCTTGAGCAAAATAGCTAAAAGTCTAGTAAATATCTTTAGAAATACAGAAAATTTACAGAATTGTTATATAATATCGCCTCCCACCTGCTATACAGCAATAACTTCATGACAGTATTCTCATAGATGTTGAAAAAAACAATTGATATATGGTTTGTTGCTGGTATCAGCTCTTTTGATGGAATCTTTATAATCCTTGTACATTTGATCCGCAAACAATTTTGGCGAACGCGTGTAAGTTTAAGGGAAACCTAAGACATAGTATTTAAACAAATATATATCAAAAATATATATTGACAGGATATTATACAAAATGAGAAATTAAATTCTGAACAGTTCAAAGCAAACTTCAGTGTCTGTAGATGAGATACTTACATGTCTTAGGAACCGAAATAAATACGTCTTTCCTTACCGAGAATGAGATTGTTTCCTTCAAAATCCTACCACCTGTGATTATTGTTATGGGATGGTAATTCAGAATCTCGCCGCCTGTAATTATTATCAGTGAGCAGTAATCCAACAGTTTCTGCAGAATTATACAAAAAATACCATCGACTGCACATGTGAGCAACAAGGAAGATTTAGAGAAAATGGAAAGAGAAAGGACACTTATAATTAACAGCAAAAAGAGACAGTTGAAATTTCTAGGACAAGATAAAGGAAAGAGGGCTTGAAAGATTTGCACTGACAAGACTTATTGAAGGCAAAAGTGACAAAGGAAAATAATGCATAATGTAGCTAACCAGTTTGTGTAAATAGATGGCAGCACGGGGTTTAGTAGAAACAGCAAATTTATTTAATATGAGTTACAAATGATAGAACATCGTAGAGATCTATGATCGCTGACGACCCGAAGATACATAGCACATGGAAAAAAAAACAAGGCTACAATTAATGTGGATAATTTTTGTTAGTTGTTACTTGTTAGATAAAAGTACTTTTACAGCACTCATAAAGTGAATGCCCGCAAAAAACAAAAATAAAAAACAAAAAAAAACTTTTAACTATGAAAAAAAAAATTAAATATTGTTTGATAAATCATTTATTGTCCAGTATTATATATTCTGGGGGTTAATTTTAAATTAAATATTTAAATTATCTGTTCGACAAGATTATATACGATTAAGTAGGCTACGAAGATAAATATTTACATACTTTGAATAATGGTTCATATCATTGCCATCGAAGACAAATAATTCAAATAATTTTTATTATCATTTGCTTTAGTCAAGATTATGATTTTTATATTTTTTTATGTCAATTAACGTTTTCCATGTGCTTTCTTCACAATTTTCAGTACACCATAAAATTATTCTATAATGCCTGTCAATCAAAGCTACTATGAAAAGATTTTTGAGCGTAAGATAACGCATAAAATTAAGGGAGGATCTGAAATCAGTTGACTGATACGACAATAACCACTGCACTGTCAGCACATTCTATTTCAGACTAGTAACAATGATCTTGTGATATAGGTGTCCGCAGCTGCGACTAGTATGTCATGTTTCAATTTTTATGGTGAAGAATAATATGATTATGATTTTTCTCACTCGTCTCCTGACTATATTTGCATTTTGTAAAGGTTAATGACCTGATCATTGAGTGTTATATACAAATCAATCTCAAATGTATCGATAAACTTAAATATTGTTCGACCTGACTTAACGAAATGTATCTCTAATCCTGTCTGCATTTACATCGGCTAACAGAGCTAATCAACGTGAGCGTGTGGCCAAGAGACGAGAACGTTTTCGTTCATACGATGAGAACCTGCTTCGATGACATTGGAATGGCTCGATGATCCTAGGATGTGTCACAGTTGGGAAGCGTCTGAAAACCACACGGGTTAACTCAAGCCTTTCCAGTAAATTTGGTTAGACGATAAGTTTACTGGCAGAAAAGGACAAATTAAATTCACCGATAATTTGAGTGTACTGGCCATCTTCAGCTGCGTAGTATTAGGTTGGTGCAAAAATAATGTCGTTTTATCACATATGTTACTATGTGAGAAAACGACATTATTTTTGCACCAACCTAATAGTAGTAATATTAATCGTAGTAATATTATAAATCTAATCTCTAAGACAGGGATTTGTCATGTACGTTCTGTAAAAATGAGAGTAAATGGATGAAGAAAAGCGTTATCCAAAAATGCTTGATTTTTGTCTCTAAGCACTCAAGACTAAAAATTGTTATTTTGTCCTATATATTCTGGTTGCACATGCACGTTTCCTTTCAGTAAATGCATACACATTATTCATCGTTGTGTTTACATTACATCGGTGGATATCGCAACAAATCAAAAGAAAAATATTATACGAATTTATTTAGTTAAGAAAATAGATATATTTCGAAAAGTATATAGCTTTTTACTTAACAAATGAAACTCGTTACGAATCAGAGCGTTGTCTTTAAGTATATACACTAGAAACAGATTCAATGTGTGCGAGTGAATACTTTTAAAATCAACGATACTAAGGGTGCTTGAAAAAGAAAAAAAATATATGTAACAAAATATATGCTATGAGATTTAATGCATCGTAGAATGGTATACACTGAATTGGAGGTGACTGTGAAAGATTTTGATTCGGTAGATTTATGATATTTTGGATATTTGGGGATTAGTTCTGTCTGCTGAACGATAGCAAGAGCGAGAAAAGAGGAATATTCTAAGCCCAGTGCAGTAAACGTCAATTCAGAGTAAAAAATAAAAAAATAACTCTGACTTAGGCTCGGTGAAATGGTAACGTATTTAGCTAAAAGAGACAGCATTTAAAAAATAAAGAAAAAAAATGAGAAAATTTGATTTGAAAAATAAATAAGAAAAAGCTTAGTTCAAAAAGAAATGTTAAACAGGACATCTATGAATACGGGTTTGGACCCTGTGTATGAATTTCCGGTTACATGTACGAGTTCCAAAAAAGAAAGTGTAAAAATGAATATATATTTTTCTCATAAATCAGTGCATATGTGTGCGTAGTTAGTTTTTGTCACATGTGAATTTTAGCTCATGGATATTTAAGTACCCACATATGAACGTGTATATGAATTTTAAACATAATATACTCACATATTCATACATATATATATATATATATATATATATATATATATATATATATATATATATATATATATATAAAAATTGAACATTGAAGACAAGATGTTTTAATTTTGCATTGTTTAATGAAATCGCGCTGAAACTAATGCACTTTATAACATATTATATAATAATAACTTTTGCACTGTATAAAATATGATATCATAACTAAATTTGTCAGTATAATTTCTCTTTGTAGTAAATAAACGTCTTACTTGATGTCACAATTATTCCGAAAGAGTGTGACTGTGCTTTGCTTCTTGTCTATAAAAAAAATTGCGAAGCCTGAGTTGTTAATTAAACCCCTGTTTCCACACCTTGCGAATGTACAGCTAAATTAGGCAACTCCAACATTGTTCCATTCATTAGAACCACTTGTAGTTCATTAATTGAAAAAAAAAATCTTCTGTTCACAACCTCCATTTTATGGTAGGTCAATTTAATTTGACCAGTGTGTCGCTTCAGAGTTTTAATTTTAATCTGTTATCTGGTGGTTCGCTACATCTGAAACAAAAAATATTTTTTGCTGTAAATTTTTTAATGCAACATTTTGTATTTGGGACGAATTGACTCAATCTTGAGACAATCTAAAATCTGTTATTTTTTTTTTTTTTTTTTTTTTTGCAGCTGTAACTGATTTTAACGTTAACATTGTATTATACTTATTTCTCCCTCCCCCATCAAAATTAATCCTACCGCATAAATACTAATATGTACATTGTATTTTCTAACATTTACATATGCGCAATCGCCAAAAACAAATAACCAGCTTTAAAATAATAACAAAATAACATAAAAAATTTAAAGATAATAGCAATTTTACCTACCATATTTTTACACAGACCCAATCATAAAAAAAGAAAAAAAAAACAGACTGATAGAAGATGCGTGAACGCGTGTGTATACGTAAATATATATGTGTGTGCGAGAAAACATTATTCGGCAAACAAAATAGACGAACAGACTGCGCGTTGACACTGCAAATGAAGAAAAATATTCGCTACACAATCCAACATTGAATACAATGACCAGTATATACACAATGTCACATGGTTTCGCATATATCCCCAGTCCCACACTGTTCATATATGTTTATGTTTATGTGAGCTCCAATGAGCGTGCGTGAATGTGTGTATGTCTGTGTACGTCAATGAGTGAACGTGCGTGTATGTATGTGTGTGTACGGGTGAGTTGCGTTCTGAAGACATTTTTACTCCCACTAACATAAAGACACCAATATACGCAACCATATATAAATCCAAAATTTAAAAATGAATCAGTTTGTCCGACGACCGCAAATAGCGTGAAAACCAGGGTCACAAACTCACATCAATCCAACTGAATATGTTTGCTCTATCACTGATAGCCTTCCAATAAGTACCGCTCTAATGTTTGCTCTATCACTCAAGCCTTCCAATAAGTACCGTGTATATATAATATATAACTAATATATATATAAAACTGCATACATACAAATATATTTATATACGTACACATTATATATATATATATATATATATATATATATATATATACCTCTACTAAATTTTCGCAACCTAATGTTTAAAATGAATTTTTAAACATAAAAATGCAATTCTAAGCTTCTTTTTAGCTTCAATTTATTGATAGCTATATCATGAAATTTACTATTTCTAACAACGAAAATACTCCGATGAATTTAAATTAGACATTATATTGATTGTAATTACAACTTTTTAGTGGCTTTCAGAAATCTTTTAAATTCAGCCACTTGCAAACAAAAGTTAATTCGCGGGTTTGAAAATCTTCCAAAAATAGAATATACTTTTCCGAAAATTTATTTGAGTAGTATTAGTTGATTTAGAGCATAAATAATCTGATTTAAAGAGATACTTTAAGTTTAAAATAACAGGGAAATGAATTTTAAAATATGCATTAGGGGTGATTAGGAGCTTGTTCGCTACGCTTGCCAATCGGAGATCAATTAATAGGCATTGATAAGGTGTTGACAGATTTATTTATTGTTATACGGAGATCTTATCTGTTAAAACATAATAAAATTTCGGGTTAGCGCCTTAGTATATAATTTAATGTTCTCGGTGACCTTAAAAAATTGGAAAATTTTAAACGATTTATATATTATAAATTAGTATAATTAAATTTTTGAAAAAAAGTGAAAATTAATCCCATTATATCTGTTTTCTATTCATATTTAGTTATTATTCATCTTTTCACAGTTAATTATATGAAAAGTATGTTTATTCTTTAGTTGGTAACAGAATCAATTAAAAAACTGTATCAGTACGAATATTTGTTAGCCTCCACTGCATATATATGCTAGAATATTTGTGTGTATTATTTGTTTATACTCCATCCCTTCAGAATTCCTGAGGCTTACAACCATATACGTTGAAACATGCTAGTTTCATTTGTCAAATTATATTTTTAGATCCCATTTGTCTAGTGTATTACATCCAGTTTGTAGCAATATCTCTCAGCATTGATGCTTTCATTAACACACAACAATTTATGATAGAAGATGCATTTCCTACTTCACGCAATAAATAAAATAAAATAAACAGCTTTAACTTTGCATACTATAATCATGGATATGAACAATAAAATATATATTTAAGTCTAATTTGTTTATATTTAGGTAAAGATCATCAAAATTCCACTTTCCGTTACTAGTGACGATCATATCAAGAAATATTTCAATACCGTGTTTTTTCCTTATAGATGAACAAATGTTCTGAGTCATTTTTAATATGAAAAATATTAACCTAATTTCACACTATAGATTGTTCTGAGAATAGGATTATCATTTCTTTTATTGCATTGATTTAATTTTCTTTTTTCCACTTACAGTTAGAAGACTTTAATTAACGACTTAAATTTGTATGACACATCAATTCCTTACGGCTTGATTGAGCGACGTTGAGTAAACCACAACAAAGTTGTTATTTCCATAGTAATTGCAAATATTACTTGTTCCTTCTGACTAGGATGAAAATATTTTGGCATTTCGAAGACTTCAGTGTCTCACTGTCTCGTCTACTCTAATTAAAATATATTCTACATAAAATTAACTGTTGAAAAAATAAGTAAAAAAAGTCAGAATAATTTCTGTGATGAAAGAAATATAATGGTTTTTGGAGAGGATCTCTTATTTTTACATTCTTAATCTGTTTTATCAAAATTTTCTGATATTGTGTCTACCGTCCTTCATCAGCTGCCTAGTGATTGAAACATTAGTTAGTAAATTAGGTTATGTAGTAATTCTGAATTCGTTCCGTGTCCTGTGTAATGCAGCTAAGACTCAGTGGTAACAGGACAAGCCCTATGCGAATAGTATTAAATATGAACTAGATGAGATATCACTCGATATGGTCAAAGAAACGGGATAATATCATGGTTTTTTGAAGTTTACCCGAATTAACAATGATATCTGAGGGTATAATTGCCGAAAGTTTGATGTTAATTATCCGGGTCTAATAAATGTGAAGTTTTTCTGTTATATATAATATAATTTACAAAATTAGGGAAAAAATTTAATTCATTGCTAAAGTGGTTATCGCAAAACACTGTGCAGACATTTTCAAAAAAAACTTTATTATATTTTATTTAAGCATAAGCACCGTTCATAAAAAAGACACTTCTTCCTATAGTTGAAGAATCAGCAGTTTAGGTTAGTAAATTCTCATTGTTTTTGACTATCGAGTGCTATAAGACAATATAATAATATTATAAGACAAGATTGTCCTTAGTCATTCCTATGAAATGACTTGTATAAATTAAATCGAAAGCAAGCGTATTAAGTCGTAACGAATGTCTTCATTCCCAGGGTAAATCATTCAATCGGCAAGAAATGTTGATTATTACCTAATTTACTAAGAATGGAGTTCATATTTTTCTCGCAGTCAGCAGAAATGTTATCACCCGATATTAGTAGCATTGTGACAAATCTTTTTTGTAATGAAATATTTATTAATTTCTTTGTTACTGATTTGATATATCACCAAATATTATGAATGACTCCGCCGGCCATTTTCGGGTGATTTTTTTCTGCGAAAATCTTGCTCTAAGCGGACACGTATATCCTTTCCCAACCATGTAATATATATATATATATATATATATATATATATATATATATATATATATATATATATATATATATATATATATATATGTGTGTGTGTGTGTGTGTATGTGTGTGTGTGTGTGTGTGTAATGGCTAGCCGCAAGTGTAACAGATGAAGGTAAGATGGGACCTCACACATTCTAAAGTATATTTCGTTAAAATTTGATGTAATTTTATTTCTTGAAGTTACGTACGTAGCCGCAGCTCCATTAGGCAACCACTTTGAGAAGAATGATGAGTATTCTACATGGCAATGCTACAGCAGAGCTGGCGAGGGAAAATAACGAATATCTGAAAAGAAAAATGGTTTCAAAGACACTCATTTCATAAAACTATTTTCTTATTCATTCGATCAAAAGTCGATTGAATAATTGTGATGAATTTTTCGGAACAAAGTTATAGATTAGTGACCCACAATGAAACCTCTAAAATGAAAAAGAATGACTGCATTCTGTTTAATAATATTAAATGCAATATTTAAACATTAGATATTACAATGTGTACGGCTTCTTTCCGAACAAAATGTATATTCATATTTCGGCGTTTACAGTTCCACTGTTGACTATATTTCCTTCAAAATATTTGCAAATGTCGTGTCCATTTTCTTATAATTTGCAACATGAGAATTCTATTGAAATTAAAAAAAAAAACTTACTGAATGCAGTGAGTGACAGCCATTTCACTATAGTTTTTACATATTGCTTGAAATAATCTACAGATTATTTAACTTCTACATTATTTTCTCAAAAAATCTGGACAGAATTATCATTGGCGAATAATTTGATACATTATATATAAATATATATTTTTTATCACTTCAAGCAATATTTTTAGTTTCTTTAAACGTTGAGTAGACGCACCATTTACTTATTAAACTTTATATTTATTTATTTTCGTCCACCGGCCTGAATATTAGATTAATCATAATAATATGTGCTCCTCGGCTGTGATAGAAATGTCAAATTGATGAATAAAATCCATTACCGTAGAAAATAATTATATATAAGACATTTTTATGCTTATACATTCTTTTTATAGATACAAATATTTAAGTAAATGCTGTTTTATAATAAATAAGTTTCATAGAAGATATTCGTTCTCCGAGAGGATTCGAACCAGTTCCCTATATGGAACCGTCTTTTAGCCTAAACCTATAGAGCCACAGAGAATCGTTCGATTAGCAAGGTCGAATTTACTGCTTTGAAACTTCCAATCTTCCATGATTCTCTCACGTACATTATATCTGCTCATGACGTATCCAAATGTAAATGAAATGCTTTGTTTATAATAAACAGTATTAAACAACATTTACCGGCCTGAATATCCAAAGAAATTTTACTTAAATATTTGCCAGATTAATGGCGAGAAATTTTCATAATTTACTTCAATATTTGTCAGGCTAAATGGCGGTTCCGTATAGGATACTGGTTCGAATCCTCTCGGAGACCGAATATGTTCTATGAAACTTTCTAGGACATTCAAGCCGGTAAATGTTGTTTAATACTGTTTATTATAAACACAGCATTTACTTAAATATTTGTATCTATAAAAAGAATATATAAACATAAGAATGTCTTAAAAATAATTGTCGGAGTTTGTCCATTTCATAATATATATATATATATATATATATATATATATATATATATATATATATATGAAGAAATAAAGTCTTAAGATGTGCTATATTTATGGGATAAAGTGCTCAATATCTGAGATAGAGCGTGTATAAATATAAAAGTGAGCATAGACCTCAACACTTAGAGGCGACAGTCTGTTTCATGCTAGATGCAATCCTCTTCCCATATATATATATATATATATATATATATATTCTATTTTTAATATTAGGATTATATCTCGACACAAAAATTTATGCGTTTCAAAATTAAAACTAAATTTGTAAATTTAATTATAAAATTTAAACTTAAAATCCATAGTTTCGTTCCATTGCCTGGAGATGTTATGAATAACTTTCTAAGAAATTTACTTAATTTATAAGCGCAGACAATCTTAATATTTTGAGTTGTTATGGTTAAGGAAATTTCAATCTATTTTGATTAAGGTTGATTGGGTTTTAATTTCCTTAGACCACTTCTGTATCCAATATATATTACTTACAAAGTCAGGTTAAGTTTAGGAGGAGTCGGGTTTATGCTCACACACATAGACATCCGTTATTCAGCGTGTCTGGTGTTTCAATGACAAAAAAATTTGGTATTTTTATTTATCCGCTTAATTCATATTTTTATGCACAATGATTTTCTAAAACGGTCATCTAAGAATGAATAAGTTATATTTTTAATATCTAAATTTTATTCCGACATTACAATGGTATCATTGGATTCTGCAGAGTCCTCTGTCCACATTGATCTTTTTATATTATATAATCTTATTGCCTACTGGTAAATTAGTATAAATAACATTGGATTGTACAGAGATGATGGCCTTATGTCTCTAAGGAATTCTCCGAACTTTAAAATTGATAAAATTTGAAAACTATTACATAGAGAGTTTAAATGCCTAAACATAATATAGTGAGTATTTTATTTCTACTCCTGTTCTATATGGGCGCACTTTTCTAGCGGCTTGTTTTTATGTTTGTGTTCATATGTGCTTGTTTTTCATGTTTGTATATGGGTACCCACGTTCGTATATTTATATATAGAAACAAAATATTACCAAGATTTTCAGAATAATCTTTCATAAATACTTTCACTCATTTGTGAATAAGTTCTGAAAGTTCCATTGAAATCAGAAAATTATTTGATTTTTGCAAAAATTTCAAAATCAATGTTTTTCACCAGAGAAAAAGCGCATCGTAAATATTACGTCGACCGCTGATGCCAATGAAAAACAAGATTTTTGACCAAAATTTCAAACATGCTAGAAAAGATTAAAATTTTTATTACAATCTAAAAAATACTTCGGTCGTTCCTCTTAGTAATGACATTATGTCGATAACACTTTTTTTCATTAAGCTTGGCACCTTTTTTTATCATGCTATTCTGTTTTTCTTTTCAGCGGAAAAGTGGAAATATCTAATTTTTAAGGCTAGCAAACAATAACAGAACAAAGATCAAAAAGACAAGATAAGGATAAACCTTGCATTTAACTATTAAAGATCAATTTT
This sequence comes from Acanthosepion lycidas, assembly GCA_963932145.1. Classification (NCBI taxonomy): domain Eukaryota; kingdom Metazoa; phylum Mollusca; class Cephalopoda; order Sepiida; family Sepiidae; genus Acanthosepion; species Acanthosepion lycidas. The sequence goes on from OZ010574.1 coordinate 146,457,216, forward strand.
GACCGGAAAGCAAGAATCCGGAAGAGTTTTCCACAATTGTGAAGCTGTAGGAAGAAACTTTTAAATATCCTGACTAAATCATCCATATATCAATATATAAATATTAATTTATGAAGATATTATTTGTTGATTGAAGCATCACTATCGTGATTTTCTAAATAATAATTCAATGACGTTCATAATGTAGATTTTTTTATATTTTGAGACGGAATTAGAAATAATTCAGTGATCAAAGGCAGAGTTAGTATTCATTTGCAAGATTCAAGAGTACTCTGGCTATTGGCTAATCATTGTTATCCGTAATGTAATGTATTTCGATAACAGGATTATATGAGGAAAGAACGAACATATATCATTAACGAGAAGGAGCGAATCATCCAGGTTATTCAACGCAGTGTAATGGTTATCAAGTTTGTCTCGCTAAAACAATTACATCTGAGTAGTGATTTCGATCCTCACAGTGTGACTCCTACTTTAGAACATATGCTACATCTAAGCTACGCTTAGAAAATTACCATTCAATCAATTACAAACGGTAACATGAAGAAAGATAAAAACTTATTTAAGAAGCTGTTTCTATTGTACCTTTCTAAAAGCATTGCCCAATACTGAAGATATTCACAAAGAATTTACTTAGCAATAGTGAGAAGATCTGGATTATGGAACAAAATTGCCATCAAAAACCGTATTTTAATATATTTAAATCAATGATACGTACTTCTGGAAGGATGAGAATTTAAGAAAATTCCTTGGAAACGCACACACATTTATCTATAGTCATATTAATATAATCGTTTTATAAGTGTTGGAATCAACATAAACATGTTTGACAGGTTTGAAACATTAGCTTGTTGTCATTGATTTCTCTCAGATTTCAACAGAATTCGAATTGATACATGTGTCATTTGATTATTGCTAGTCTTTCTCAAAACTGAGAGGCTAAGATCTGTGAACTGAAGTTGTACGTTCACTCCCATATTTCCATGATATCGGAAAAAAATATACGCTTATACATTTTCATATTTGAAATAGTAATGTGCATCCTTAATGAGTGTGATTTGTGACATCGTCATCGATATAACAGTCATTGTCTTACATTTATATTGTAAATCTTTTCTGAAAGATATTAGAATAATCCAGAAAGTATACTTGGAATAAATAACATGCATACAATTGAAAATAAATTCAGTAAATATACAAAAGTAGTGATGAGTGTAAAACAAGCAGAATTGTTTGATCGTTACAGTGACGCAATCCTGAGTGAATCAGAAAGATTCATTATTTATAACTCGAATCTTAAGTATATTACATATGCAGATGACACAGTCTTGTTTTCAGACATAAAGAAAACGATATGAACTCCTGCAGAAGGCAGTAAATGAGAGTTTGAAGGAGAGACTAAACATCAAATTTAAGCATACAGAATGTATGCTTGTCAGCAAAAAGGAAATAACCAATATGCGAGCTACCAATTGGAGAAACCATGACCAATCAAATCAATCAAATGTTATTATCCCGTGTTATTATCTATGTTTTAAAAGTATATATATGTGTGTGTCTGTGTGTGCGCATTTGCATAAAATTGATGGAGAATTCAACGCCATGTGATATATATAAGAAAATTGCAATAGTTCTCCCTTGAGATATTTAGTTGACGTGATAAAAAATGGATCAGATTAAGCAACTGAATGCTTCTTTTTAAATTTAACAATATCGTTATTTAAATTAAATTGTGAATAAATTCAAGTAAGTCATTTATTTTTTAAACCTTATATTTTAAGGCTTACACACCTGAAAGTGTTTCACTACTAATTTACTAAAAATAGGAATTGAACCGAAGTAACCTGGTGTTTTAATATTTGTAGAACATTTGTTAATTATGAAACCTTTCTATATATTCACCTTTATTAAAATACCACCTTTGCGCACCACATAACAATTATTGTGGTGGCAGATAAGATGATTGAATGTGTGTGTTGATTCTACGTCATATTAAGTTCGTATATATATATATATATATATATATGTATTGAATCGGGATACTTTTTCTATGTATTTTTGATAACATTGCCCGGAAGTCTAAAATACTGTTATTAGACTCGTATGTAATCTAAGATTTTTAACTATAAACTGAAGTGTAATTTTTTAAAATTCATATTTCTGTCGTTAATGAGGTACAAAAACCCAAATTTGCTTCCATATTTTCTTCAGTGTTTTTCATATTCTGTAAAATTTGTTGCTATTTATATTCGGAAAATAAATATCTTTCTGGTTAATCAGTGTTTCTTGATTATTAGAACTTGAATATTTTTTAATAATATTCAACCTATACAAAGCCCAACAAAAGCCACCTAAGGTAGAGCGTTACTGTGTGGCGTTATATGAACCTGGGAAAAGGCATGAATTACAGTTCATGTGGTTTTGTAATAAAAATAACGTTTAACTCTAGACTTGAAAATGTCATGTTTGCAACAATCGGGAAACATCCTGCCTGTTTCACAAAACAGCAGTCTTTGGGTAGAATCTGTCCCAGTGGAACTTATTTTAATAGAATATGAAGGAAATGAAGATGATTCCTCCGTGTCTCTGTGGCGTGGTCTGTCTTGTCCGGCTAGAAAACAAGAAATGTAGTTCGTTAGAAGACAAGTAATGGAAGTAGCATAACGGGAAGATTGTGATGTTTCTTCTGTGGAAAAGCTATTGTTGTAGACAGAGAAGTAAGGACTGTGCAGCTCCAGCGCACATATGGCAGCTATACTGTATATACACGGGCATAGTTGGAGCTTTTATTATCAGTAAATTTTACAGGAAAAATAGCGAGACGCACTATACTTTTTTGATTTTTAATATTTTTGAAGAAGTTAAAAACCATGCATTTTCGGTGAAATGTTTGAAGCCGGTAATTTTTGTTTTGGATTGGTTAAAATTTATGCAAAATATTTCAGGGGACACACTATGTTGGCTTAAACACGAGTATATACGCTACACTATATTTGGCTTGCTCCTGCTCTTGTAAAAGTAAATTATAGCAGGTGGAGGCAACTACTTACATGAGCGTTAAAATGAACCGATAATCCTTCCAGTATCTTCAGCAATAGTTTGTATATATGAGTTCCACTCGTGGTATGGATTGAACCGGGCAAGCCAAGAATCCTCCAAATTAAAATAGCTCTGATATCTCATTTTGCAGATATATTTTCCAAATTGCACAAATATATGTTAAAATAGTAAAGAGTAAATTTATTCAATGAAATCGCCATCCGCTTCTGCCACGACCTTCAGACGACTTCAGAATCTTCTGCATCTCTTTGGGATGGTCTCCTTTTTTAATTCAGTGAATCCTGCCATAATTATTGCCTTCAATTCATCTTTGGTGTTACAATGAGTTTATTAGTCTTTCGTACAATTGCGCCCCACACATAATATCTAAGGAGGCTGTCGCCTGGGTAGTATGGTAGCAAGATGTAAGGGGTGATGTAAACACAGAAATTGCCTGATGGCTATTACTGAGTTCTCCTGCTTGTGTGTAGATTCATGTTGCCAAATTCCAACTGCCAATTCCAATTTCTTAACCCTGGGCAGAACTACCTCCTGAAGGTACTTGATGTAAATCTCCGTGTGGAGTTTGATGGCCTCACCTACAAATTCGGGAGTTCTTTTCTCATCGAAACAGAGTGTGTTTTCCGAGCTCGCGTACCTCCGTATTCACCACTGGACTTTTTCCAGCTCTTTCCGTATCCTCTGCACAGATTTACACTATAGTCGTATTGAAGCAAGATGGTAATTTCGATACAATGAACTTTATCTTACAATAAAATATGGAGGTGGTAGTAGCATATTTTAATATGTAAATAGAAACCATAGTGTCAAAATGCTTAATAATATTATGAAAAATGAAGTCTACATGAAAAATTGACGTCAGCTTAAAACACTATATTCTGTATAGGAAAAAAGACTAATCATTTATCCGCAAAATCAAATATTAATTATAAAAATAAAAATCATATAATAATTATAAAAATAAAAATCCAGTATTAGTGATTTTCTTTAAGCTAAATTCCGCAGTAATTACATATTTTTTTTTTAAAGTTAGAGATAGTCCGTTGTATTGATAGCAAAACCGTGATGTTTCCAAGCAAAACTGTTTATAGCTTAATAATTTTTTGAAAGTAATAGTGGTTTTAGTGATACAAATATTACTAAATACCTCATAGCTGGGGGTAGAAGAGGTGGATACGTTTGACAATGTTTTTTGCACGTAAGTGAATATAACGAACTCAACTAAAATTGGAACTCGTATCTCTGATGAACAATTCCGAGCCATTATCCCGTACATCACACACACATCCAAGCTTACAGTACCTTGTTTTGCTAGACGGTTTACGTTGCTTAACGTGGATGATCGTACAGGATCTGGTGCTTGAATAATATGTGGCCATAAGCTAATAGATACTTTAAGAAAAATGCTTGAATTTATGTTGTAGATTAATAGCATAAAGGAAAACATTAAATTTATCTCAGTTTTAAATCTTTATTTATTTCCTTTCCGTATTCCAGCGAAAATTCTCGGACACATAAGTGAAATAAATAGCTACTATTAGTTTCCACTAAGCATTCAGGTATCTAAAAACATTCATTTATTTTTCGCAATCTACAGCCATCTTTCAGGATTGGCTGTCTTTAAGCATATCCAAAAACTAAAAATAACCATTCTTAGTAATTATCGCTTCCTTACATTTCGTCTTCTCCTACTTTTACCTACTGGGGTGTGTGCTTTCAACCTCTATACTAGTTTGGTAGTATTTGCAACCAATGATTCACTCGATGGAAAGTAAATTTTTTTTAAGGAATGTAAACCAAAATAACATTCACTCTAAAGTGAATAAAAAGGTGACTTTCCTTGAGAATACATTTCTTAATATAGCGCTAGAATAGCAGCAGTCTGACAAACCTATCTTTTATGACAAATATATTGACATTATAATAAACGTGGTGTAGGCTACGAGAGAATTCCAGAATGAATAAAAATATTATAAAACGATGAGTGTGTTAAATGACTGTATGCATCCATAAATGTTTAAAACTGCATGAAAATGTTTCAATTTTTAAATTATTTTAAATCTAATGTACAAATGAAAAGTTAACTGAAAATGTATTTTCTGAATACCTGTTTTCATAAAAAAATCTTTGGAAATGAAATGCGCAATTATGCTTAAATTCTTCATAAATAGCAATGTTAGTTTACATTTATCTTTACATTTATCTTTACATTTGTAAATATAAAAATAACATTTTAATTTATAACCGCATTGTACTATATATATATATATATATACATATATATATATATATATATATGTATATATATATATATATGTGTGTGTGTGTGTATATATATATATATATATATATATATATATATATATATATATATATATATATATATATATATTTACTCACAAAATAACGATGATACTCGAAACATTTACATTTCACCATAATTAAATTATATATGAAAATTATATGTTTACAAAAAAAGCGAGGGGTAATACTTGCTGTATTTTCGCCAAAATTATTGCCCATTCCTTTTCTTGGTGTGTATATACGTTTCACTTCAATACTTTTCTCCAATTCTGAAACAGTTATTTAATAAGCTTCGTAATATTTTAAGTAGACATTCAGTAATTGTTTTAAAATAAAACACCAATTTTATATTTTTACAAGTATTTAGTAATTAGTTATCTATTTCAAGGGAATACAAGTCTCAGCGCTTGCTGTTTTTTTTTTTTTATTTTTTTTTTCTCCCGACAAAAGGGATTAGTTGAAGATTAATTTATTTTTGAATATATGATCAGTATTCTCCTATTATGTCCGTAAATTTTTAATCAGTGTTTAGATTTTATTTTTTGTGACTTTATCCAAGAGTCTCTTGAATCTATGAGGATATATTAATCCTCATTTGTAAGGCTTTTGTCAAGTCTCTTAAATCTGAAACACACATATAAAAACAAATACACGCTTATGCATACATATATGCATGCATACATACACGTGTGTGTGTGTGTTTGTGTGTGTATATATATAATATGAATGAAAAGAGACGAGAAAAAAACAATACTTAGCCGACGCGTTTCTTCATATGAGGCACTTTATCAAAAAAATGTATGATTTACTTATTGAAGGTGGTTATATACAAATTCTAGGATGTTATGAGTATCAAAGCTAAATTTGAGAACGTCCATCAAGTGGTTGAAATGTAAGTCAGAACATGTGGAGGATACAGTGCCATAATTCAAAGTTAGGCAAAAGTAAGAGTGTTATATGCAGGAAATATAATTTAAAAAAATATTATTTTGATTTTGATTAAGTTATTATGATATGAGAGGGACGTAACTGTTGCACGCCTTCAAAAACAGGAGGTGATGGATTTAACCGTTTTCTTTTTATTTGTTAACATGTGGTGGTATGTATATTGGCTTGAAAAAGTATTCATACTTTCACGAAACTTGAGACTAGGAAAATCACCGGGGCGTAGATCTATGTTTTGATAAGATTCGATGGCGGCACGCACCAGTATTTTCTTTCTGAGTAAATTACTTTCTCTTTTGATGAGTGTGTTTTTTTTTGTTAAAATTAAAATTGTAGTCGTATTTATTTCTGTATATGTCTAGTACATTTGATAAATTGATATGTATATGGTCCCTTTTATGTTCATGGATGAGGGTTTATGTTGTTGTTTTTTTTAATTTTATTATATTATACCTGTGTTTTGTTTTGTTTTTTTATTAATATATTTTATATATACCTGCTTCTGAATTATTATTGCTATTATTTTAGTTGTGATCTTACCCATACTGGATTTGGAAGTTTTTGTGACAATATGGAAGTTGTTTAGGATAGTGGATGTTATAGACTTAGTAGGTAGTATTATGTATCTGTTTTTGTTTAGTTTATTGTTGTTGAAAATGTTATTTTTTTGTTGCGGTCGTGTATTTTTCTATTTACGTTGTCGATGAAGTAATAAGGACATTATAGGTTTTAGAACGTATTTTCTGTGTGTTTCTTCTTTGCTCAATTATTGGCGGCTGCATATTCTTAATGCTCTTATATATATATATATATATATATATATATATATATATATATATATATATATATATATATATATATATATATATATATAATTATTCCAGTTTTAATCTTGTTACAGTAATGAAAATAAAAGATGACTAGGGCATTCCTGGCGGTAGCTTTTTCGGTAAAGGTCAAGTTTGTGTTTGCTATTGTTATTTTTTGTCACATGATAGCTAAGAAGTGAAGTGTGCAGTTGGCATCAGGTTAAATGGTAAGGTCTGTTGTAGGCCCAACGCTATTAAGTTTATTGAAAAAACTAGTAAAATAGGGTTTTCTGGATACATTAGTAGGAAGTCTTCTATGTATCCTAAATAAGTCCAGTTTTGTTGTGGCATATTTTTGAAAAGGTCACTTTCGAGAAATTCCCAAAATAGGCATCGATAAGCCATTTTTTCTATAGAAGTTGTTACCGAAGGTGTAAAAAAACATTGTTTGGTGATGAGCAGTCATATTTTTTACATACATACATACATATACGCGTGTGTGTGTGTATCAGTGAGGAACTGATTATGTAGGAGGCGCAGAGTGAGAAGTGACAATGGAGATGATAGTAATGAACCAGTCTGTCTAGAGATGATGTGGGATTCATTTAGTGTATTTTGTTATCTGCTGTTCGTATGTTTGTCAATTCAAACGTCAGACAGCGATGTATTTACTACCCAATATCTTATTACTTGTGAGACCATAAATAAAAAAAATAAAAAATAAATATGGCAATAACTGTAAAAAATAAAGAGAAAAATGAAATAACTTTCACTACGCCGGGGGATGTTTCAGATCATTTCCGTCAAACTCTATTAGCTTCAAAGTAACAGTTACTTTTTTATTTGAGATATTTTTACGTGTATGTGCTTACAAAAAATATACATATATAATTATATTCAAAATAATGTCATCGGCTTTGTTTCCTTTAATGCGACGTAAATATTTGCTGTCCCATCTCAGTAATAAAGGCTAACATTTATTTGTGATTCGGAGTAGTTTATTCTTTCCTTTGAAATAAAATATATTGCTCAAAATCTGGCTTAGAATTTGGGTCCCAAGCATCAATTGCATTATTATTATCAGATATTGCTTTTTATATGAAACAGTAGTTTAAAGACCCAGTTACTGGAAATGTGCTTTAAAAAATTTCCACATGCAAGTTTATAAACGGAAACAATGACCATATTCTAGAATATATCTCATTTAATCTAAATAATAATTATGTTACTATAATTCTCAAATAAGAATCCTATTTTATATAATAATAGCAGTAGAGCCCGGCGTTGCCCGTGGATGTAACAATAAGAGTGGGGGACGGCTGTTGCTTTGAAAGATGTGTTTTATAAGTCGACAGGAACTAAGTTTCTACAAAACGTTAAAACGCAAACATGCAGTCCCAAGTATTCGAAGGTATTGATGGAAGTAACGGAAAGTCATTGTAGCATCATTCATTTGCCATTACTAAGACATCTGTGAGTAAAAGCTGGCAGCAGTTACTGCTTTAACCAATTGAACTGGTAAGCATTACTGGAAGCACTTGTGGTAAGCAGTCAAGAAACCACAATTCAGTTGCAACATACATTAGGATTGAAGGGAAAACGAGCCGTGAGGAAGCCATAGACATAAAGTATGTGCCGTGCGCAACTAAAAGACGCATCTTATGCCCAAAAGACGGCGCTGTCACGAACACAAAGCAGAACCGTAAAAACGAGAGAAGAGCGAACAGTGACGGGGTGTCATGGTAAGAAAATTTCTGCGATATAACTTCCTTTATTCTGATCTGTCACTATCTACATCGCGGCTGAGAGCCCTTAAAACCGCAACTGGGGTAGCCGTAAGGCCGAGCATCGTAATTGCAATGAAAAAGTGCCTTCTCTTCAGTCGCAGTCTACATCACGGCTGAGAGCTTATGAAAACCAACCGGGTTCGCCGTATTTGTCGTGTGTTTTTAGGTTTTTTTTTTACACGACTGCAACCAAAACAATAGAGCCGTAAAGTGTATATGGAAGCAGAAGTCTGGATTTGGTAGACGCACTCGACTTTTATGACAATTAAACAAACTCCGAAGCTTCTCAAGTGTGAATGTGCTTGTATGCACTGGTACGAACTGCAGGTGCTCCGATCAACTGTTAGAACTTTAGTGGAGCAATCATGTCTAATACCGGTTTTCCTGTGTCTAGCAGCCTGTGTTGCAACTGAATACGGTGAGGTTATCATAGTGTACAAACAAACGCGATGATGGCAAGTGAAGATATGAAAGTCAGAAAGCAGCAAAAGAGCTGTATAACCTTTACAAAGATGTCTTAGTAATAGCAAGTGGAGACTACGACGACCTAACGTTAAAACCAATATGACAAACAAAAAATTGCCATGCAATCGGACTGCATATGTGTGCATGGCGCTTAAACGCTACCGGGCGGGTTGTCTACAGGACCACCGTGTAGGTTATGTAGACAACATTTGTTGGGAGATAAATGTCCTTAGACCCAACTCGTGAGCACCCAACGTAAAGTTGGCCGTGAGAGAAGCACTGCTCACGTAAATGCAGACCTGCGACTAACCGTCTGTCCTTGTGATTTGTTCATGGACATAGCAAAGCAAAGCTTCACGGAAAATTGAGAGCGACGAAAGTTGATTGGTATGCTTGCGTCTGACGGCAGAAGATGCATCCTGGGAATCAGAACGACTTCCCCCTTCCCGCAGCCAGTTGCAATGGTCGCCTCAGTCAGGTTCGGAGAAAGGGATTTAATAATGAGGCGAGTCCCGTTGCACTGTTTAGGTGGGAGCAAATTCCTGATTAGCATAATCGGAGCACCAACTTTGAGCCGAAGATTATGAGGTGGGAGACCGGACGGCTGAAGGGAGTTCAAGACTTCTATGGGATACTCAAATATTTCAGATGGATCGGAAGTTCTGTCGATGGACTTATAAAAATGTCATTGCCCGGGAATGCAATCCAACAGTTTAAGGTTGATGGAATAAATTGTACAGTTCTTCGGTGCCAATATGGCCCTCCCAGCAAGCCAATCGGCATCGGCAAAATTATGGGATAGAAGACTGCATTCATCAATTCATCCGGTGATTCAACAGTGGTGGCAAGCTGATCCATCTGCACAAAACCCTGTATGTCAGAGGGCATTTTCCCCTCCTCAAGAGCAAGATCAGCGGATCTGGAGTCCACATTCAAGTAGGCACGCATGTTCGTGCTCAGTTTAAGAGTCTCCACGTGGCGCCAAAGGGCACACGACTTCAGGCAGGCGCGGACAGCGTCAGCGCGTGTACCTTTAGGAATAACAGGTAGCGTCTGCCTAAAGTCGCCTGCGAGGAGAAGGGTTACTCCACCCATGCGGTTGGAGGAGTCGCGGATGTCTTAGAGACTTCGGTCAAGTGCCTCAAGGGCGCCCTAGTGTGCCATCGTGTACTCATCCCAAACTATAAGTTTGTAACTCCGCAGAACTTCAGCCTGTGGCGAATTCTTTGTTATGTTGCAGAGAGGAGTTTGTGACCGGCATAGATCAAGGGGCAACCTAAAAGCCGAATGAGCGGTTCTACCTCCCGGTAGCAACGTTGCAGCAATCCCGGAAGATGCTACCGCAATAGCGATATCCCCACGACGCCGTACCTCTGCCAGGACTAATTTAGTAGCAAAAAATTTTCCAGTTCCTCCGTGCGCATCTAAAAAATATACATCCACTGGAGCCGTTTGCCCTGTCTGTTATGGTAGTGAAAGCAACCCTCTGATCAGGTAGAAGTTTGGGCTCGTTTTCGGTAATGTATGCGTTCAGCCCCTCGATGGAGTAGGATGTTTCCCGCAATAACTCAGTTGGTACAGTGTCAAAACCCTCTCTGAGTGGTTGTGGTAAACCGGAAGTTGGCAAAGAAGCATCTCCCAGTTCGAAAACAACATCTTCTAGGGCCACCAGGGCTCTGTTGAATATGAAGGCAGTGAAAACACATTCAACTCTTGGGCTGTTACGCTGAATAGAGAACAGCACATCCTCTGACATGGATTCGTACTTTAGCCAGAGTTACAGAGGATCGCTTAGTTCGCATCGCAAAAGCAAAATGGCGAACAGCGTTCGAAACCGTGATGGCGTTCTGAAAAGTTCACCCTCCGCCATGACTGCATCCCATTGGGAGTCGTCTTCAAGCAATCCCAAACGGAAGCATGCTTCTCTATAAGACTGGCACTCTATGCCGTTGACAGTGCGAATATCAGTTAAACTCGTTGGCGCAGCAATTTCATGAAGTAGAAGGCGGAGGTAAAAGCACTCCTGCTGGCGGGGGCGCACAGTATAAACTCGTCAAAGGCAACCTTACATCGGGATAACCCTCGACAGGGTCTCCAGCCTTTCGCCGAACCCACAGGTTTTTTGACCACACGTAGCAGGACGGGACTTGGGGGTATATCAATGTTTTGGCTAAAGCATCTGTTGAGCATAATTTAAAGGAAGCCGTTAGTGTTTTGTCTTTAGGGTTTTCCGCAACCTGCTGGGCGTTTTGTTCGTTTTTTAAGTGAACAGCAAGCTGCACAATGGCTGGAGACCTTTGGTATATGGGGAATCCGAAAAGGTAGCGTGCAACCACGTAATCGGCCACATCGTCAACGCAATTGTCGCGCCGGATACCGAAAACGGCAGAATCGATGACTTTATTAATGTCCTTGCAGATGTACTTTATTGACGTAACTGAGTGGCAGTATTCAACGTTTATGTGGGCTCAAAAAGTCTTGGACAGCAGCGGGCAATAAGGCACCACCCAACGATTGTCCAGAGTGTGCCCCTTAACTTTCACAGTTCTGACGGGGCATCTACATCTGTACAGTGGGTAACTATCCGTAGCAGTCTTCGTTTCTGAGATAAAATTACGGGGGTAACCCTTTGCGCTAGTGGGGCCGCTTGTCCAATTTTTTAGAAAAACGCGCCACAGGGACCGTGTATCCTATTGTTTTTAATGATTTCGTGGAGCCAAAAACCCAGCGCAGGATCCGGAATTTCAGCAGAAATAAAAACGTCTATTTTGTTTGCATCAACCTTATCGCTGAGCGACAGCAGAATGTGGGCATGAGGCAAACGAGATTTCTGCCATTCCACTGTATACATATGACACTTACGGCGTCCGTAGACTTGCCCTTTAAGGATTAAATCCATATGCTTACACAGCTGTAACCGGAAAACGCGGGCAATTAGGCCAGGACGGTGTAAGTACTGATGACCTAGGAAAAGTTCGCGTGTGATTTCACCCCATTTCGGATTGCACGTGAACGTGACAAACAAATCAGGCCTCCCGTAATTACGGACATAGATCATGTCATCTTGTGTCCTTTCATGCATGTAACGAGGGCCACCAGTGTAAGATGAATTCAAAATGCACGATTTTCCAAGATTGCCTGGGTCACCATCAGAACGCAGACCATCACAAAGGTGAATGTAGGAGTCGTTTCTAAGTTTGGATTGGTTTAACTTGATGAATCCTAACCTCTCCGACTCCATTTTTATAGCCATGTCAACAGCGAATTGAAGAAATAGTTTACGGCAGCTGTGCAAGTGGTTAAATTCACATTCCCTAACCATAAACATGTAGGCGTAGTAAGCCATACAGGAGACCCTTTTTGAGGTCGACATGGAATGGCTGCTTGCCTGATATATTGGGATTTTGAAGTGGAATCCATCGCTTCCGTATGGAAAAAGAAGTGGGTACTGGAGACAGTCGTATGAACGGTGGGTTTCACTGATGCAGCGCAGACCACCGCCCCGGTACCTTATGACAATGTCACGGCTGTTATGCTCTTCACTGTGGATGACTGCGGCGACTTGATTACATGCAGGAGCATTGAAACGACACTCATGCTCACCGTGAGGCCGTCTGTCTGCATCGATGAAAACGCTGAAAGAAGGCGAAGAGTTGTCTTGCAACGCAAACTTTAAGCTTCGGATGTAACTGTTAGTTTCGTGAAGCATGTCTTGTAGACGGAACAGAATGTATCTACGGGGACCAACGAAAATATCGCTAGACAGAATGCCGAGACGCGCATTAACCTGCTCGTTGTAGTCAGCGAGAAAGTAAATTTGTAGGAACTGAGGTGGCTCTCTCTGATCAGCCAAAAGTGATCGCATTAAGTGGTATACCTGGCCTTGCACTTTGTAAGTAGGCATCCATCCCCCCTCACTAATAGCCTTCGTAATCTGGAAGCAACAGTTGTATTTCCGTATTCCTTCAAGAAAATGCGTCGACTCCGAAGTTGTACCCAGAAGGAGGTCTCTAAGCGGCTAGGGAGGTTCGTCTAAAGAAGGGAATTTGATTTTGCCCACAGAGCAACAAAGCCCAGGTTGCTCACCGGCACACTTTTTTGCGTTGCAAAAAGTGCAAACTTTGTCCATGGTCACTATTTGTACGTCTCTCCTAGCGGAATAGTTGGCAGACGCAGTAGAGAGGGCATTTCTAACGCGACGAACAGTGGTTTGTGCAGGGCTTTCTAGGGCTCTGGCAGACGCGGTGGATAGGGCATTTCTAAAGCGGCGATGAGCGGTTTCTTTGAGTTGTTCCGAAGCTCTAGGTTCTGTAGCCCTAGTATTCCTAAGACGACATTTGTACGGGTGTTTCTAAACACCTGGAACAAGCTTTGGCAGTGGCATCCCGCAAACGACGAAGGGTTTCCTTTGCTGGGGATTGTGAAGCCCTCAAGCTAGCCACGCCGACTGCCTCCTGTGAATTCTGAAGTGAATGTTCTTCAACTGAAAACCTGGCGCGACGTGCGGACATGGTTGAAGCCGCTGAAGCCAACCTTTTAGTCCGCGTAGCGGCGCTTTCCGTAGATAAACGAGCAGCTGACCTCGAGGTCATCCGTGAAAGACGCAATGAAGTCTGTTCAGGGGTTTCACTCGCCCTCGCTGCTCTAGCAGCGGAGGCAGATGCCGTGCGCCGTCCAAAAAGATTCCTCCTTTTAGGTGGGATCCAAAAAGTAAAAACGTCAAAGAGGGTAAAGCTTAAAAAGAGATTTTGACAAATCCAAAACGTGAACGTGCACTGCTAACGTAGACACAAAAAGGAGAATGCCCAGTAAAATGAGTTCAGATGTTACTAAAGGGGAACTCGAAACTAAAAAAGGGGAAATTTAAAAAGGCAAACCAAGGGTGAATCCAAAAGGAAATGGGTTTTTAGTACAATTGGCTAACGTGTGTGTGGTTGGGTTGGAACTATAAAACAAATAAGCAGCTAGAACACGTAATCAACAAATTTCGGTGTCCGAAGTAGGTGAATAAAGTAAGCCAAGTGCGTGCACGCGGGCGACAATAAACGCAAAAGTTTGAAAGCACGACCGAGTCACGCAATAGAGGTGGTTGACCTTGAGCGCACTTACACATAAGCTGACGCGCGATCACGCAGCCGCTATAACGTGTGAGAAATCCTGCGCGAAGATTGGACAGGACCGAAGGTCAAGCTCTGTGGAAGCGACCAATGGGCTTGCAGCAGTCTCGGTATCGACACTCGGATTCGGTTGTACGCAGCTGTGTGTGCGTGTGTGTGAGGAAGTTACAAAAAAGATGTTTCCGCGTGCAGCTACGCTTTTTTTTGCCGAAAAATTCTGAAATTTGAAACGCATAAAGGCGATAGTAAGCCGCAAGTGTGTCGTAAATTTCATTTGAATCAAACCAAAACTGTACATACTGTGCAAGTGAATGTGTGTTCAGAGAGCTAAAAATCCTATCCCTTGTTACCCCCGTTTATGGTTTCTTGGTCAAGCAGCTTTGACAGTCTTGCAAACAATTTGGTACTTGTTAGATAGCCAAGCGTTAGTGCTATCAGAAACAGGACCATTTGCTTTGTTTTGGTGGCTCGGTAACAAAACATCGTCCAAAGACTGCGAAAAATCTGCATAAATGGTCCTTACCCGTACTTTCAAATTGATTTTGTGCAAAAACAAATTTGTATTTTTCCAATTGTTGGCGCTATCAGAACCACCGCCCCGTAATTTTACGTAGTTCTGTGAAGTTTTGTTGAAATCGATTGAAAAATGTAGGAAATCCGATCCCATATATAAAACGAACACACACACACACAAACACACAAGCTGGGTTTTGTAATAAGTAAGATTTAAGTGATTCCAAATTAGAGACAATTAAAGACAACTATATTAATGCAATAATCTGTAAATTATTTGGATTATACCCTCATGACCGACATAGAAAATGTTTTCACTGACAACTGTGCATCTGAAGATAGTTTTCCTTTAGTCATTTTTTACGGATTATGCATCGGTGACAGACTAATTAACGGGTCCGCTGAAATTTTCGAGTAAACATATCAAGAAAGCCAAGGCAGTGTTTAATTATACGAGCAGGATTTATCTGTTAACACATTTACTGAAAGAAATAGAAAATATTGTTTCGGCTTTTTTCTTCAAGTGCTCAGATAGATAGGCAGATTTTTTTTTTTCATTTAAAGCAGGATCGTACATCTGAATTCGAAGGAATTAATTTAGAAATAGTGCAGATTTTTATCTAATCATCATAATTGGACATCTTGTAAAGTTTTAAAAATAAATGTTTTCTGTAAAAGTTATTTCATCGAGGTGAAGAAATAATTTCTAAATATAAAAAATATACAAAAATAAGAATTTAAATTAAGTTAAACAAATATAGTCTGTATTCGTTAAATTTTTAGAAATTTATTTGCTCTAATAAGGTTTTAGTTACTGCAAAACGGATTAATTTATCCTTCACATAAATGTAATAAATATACTTTCAGATTTTTATCTAAATATCTAAACGAAGAGACATTTCTATGGATTTTGATATAATGTGACCGAATTATTTAGCTTCGGACTAATGTCCTCATCTTTGTTGTCACCGCTTGAACAAAACGATCATGAACATGACTTTCCAGTTTACCAGCACAGAACATTTTCTTTATGATAAATTATTAATATTTATGATGATAGCAAACACAACAGGAAATTATATCATTACCTAATTTTATAGAAATTAAATGAACTTAATCTCAAGGCAACATGATATATTCATAAAACAACAACCGATAAATATACAAGGCTAGAGATGGAAATAAACATTTACGATATATAAACAATTATAAAACATTAATATTATCAATTATTAATCAGTAAAACAATGCAATGAAAACCTCTATTTCAATCCAAATAATTTCGTTTGATTTAATGAAAATTAATGAGAGAATAACCTTAAAATATACATATAAACATAATCTGCCACAGCAGTTTCTCTCAGACTCATTTGTCTTAAGATCGATCATCAGGCAAAGTGACAACTAATAATATAGAAACTTAAAAAGAAAGCTCCTTGTTCATAATATAATAATAATATTTAAGACATTATTTTCTGAAAATTAGGACCGACATTATGACAGTTCAGTAATCTTTCTAATGAAATTTGTGTAAACCTTTAATCAATATATAAGCGTTTTAGCTTCCATCAACATGACCGATATTAATCCTTCAACTCATTGCGTCTTATTGGCAAAAGTATTTCTACTGACACTGGAGGGATAATATTGAATCAATCTCTAGATCTGTTAAGTAGTTTGGTTTACTGTGATGTGTCAGAAAATTCTTCTCGTCAAATTCTATCATACACATTTACAAATCTGCTAATATGAATATTGCTGAAATATGTGGTATCTGGTCCTAAAATATATACCGAGATTCTCAACAAAATAAAAAAGGAGGATTTATAATGTAATCGGTTTTGACTTGGCATCTCGAATTTATTCACTTTCCCAAAGTCGTGATATGGTTTCTTTTTTTTTTTTGTTTTCGTTTATCTATATTATGGCAATTATTCTGATGAAACTTATCCTTTGATACTTCGACAACAAGAATTTAAGCGTACTAATAAATTGGTAACTAGGTCCAATACATTTGCTGATTGATTAGATCGATGTAACCGCAGCTTCTATTCTAACAGTTTTTTTTTTCTTTCAGAGTTCTCGCCTGTGGTACACCTCTCCACATTTACTCTACTGCCACCTACAATCTTCAAAAATCTAAATACAACGCCATTCGCAAATTTTTCTCACATAGGATATCGTCATTTTATTGTTCTTTTCTCTTCGTCATGTTTCTCATTTTATTTAAGTCTCAGTAACTCCATGTATCTTGGTGATGGCATTATCGCCTTTCTTGAATTGAAAATATTACAAAAACAAACAATGAAGATTTAGTCGAAAAATAGAACAAGAATATTTTTGATATTTCAAAGTCATTTGAACAAAAATCCTATATTTATAAACAAAATAGTATGGAAACAATAAAAGTGCAGAAACATGTACAGTTATGTTGCAACAGATTATGCAAAATCCTTTAAAAATATAGAGTTATCATGCTCTATTTAATATGCTTGGAAATATAGCACGACTCTAAAAGTACGTTAAAATAATCCACAACATGCATTGCGAGAAAACCGTTTGTAAACGGATAGAAAATGAATAGAGTAGGTACACACAGATCAGAGACTAAAACAAGTATATGTCTTTTAATTGGATTCATTCAAAATGTACACCGAAGATTTCGTAAGGAGACTAAAGACATTTATTACTGGTGTTCATAATCTTAAATACATAAAATACGCAGATTACAGTGTGTCGATTACAGACCAAGAATAACAAGTACAGGATCTCGATATGTGATTAAAGGAAAGCAAGAAGAAAGGACTAGCCATCACTTATAATAAACAAAATAAACGGTTGTCAAAAATGTTATGGTTGTCAGAAATAGAAAAACCTAATAAGAGAGTTACCAATTAGAGATGCCAAGAGGCAGGTTGGGAAGTTGAAATATCTGGTATTACATTTAACAGGACATGCGAAATATGACATCGAAATCCTGAGGCGCTTTTTAAAAACAAATGCTGACTTCCAAAAACTAAACAATGTACCCAGAAACAGGAAAATTACTTTAGAAACAAAGACACACAGAGAGAATGTTCTGAAATACTGTGGAATATCAATCCTCCTTTATGACAGAGAATGCTGGAAAATTTCCACACAGTCATATATAAAGATTTGAATCAAGAGAAATGCTGTATTATAAAAGGTACTGTAGATGTCATGGACGGAGTACGAATTGAATCAGTAAGCCTTAAAAGAAACTTACACTTACAATCGGAAAGGGACATCTGGAATTTTTGTACCACATAATGAGGAAGAAGAGCAAGAACATTTTGATATTAGCAGAAAATATCGAAGGCAAAATGAGAGTAGGATCTTCTATTTCGTTTGTTATATGCTTCTTTGTACATGATAATATTTTCTTCATTATTGTGTTCTCTTTTTTATTTTCTTTATTATTTGGGTATTTTATATTTTTCTTCGATTTCTGTTGGATATCTTCCTTATTTTTCATTCTTTTTCCTTTAAACGTTCGTTTCATTATACTTATTTTATTGACTTCCTTTCCTTAACAAGAATGACTTGAAAGTGTATAGAAATCTGTAAAAACGCCGGTGCGCTGCCATTAACAGACATATCGGATCCGTTGTCAACTGGTACACAAGACATGTAGTGTACTTCTTTGTTCATCGAAGGAAAGATAGACAGATTTATGTGTCATGGTTCTAAAATATGTTATTCGCTGTCATTCAAGATGGCGCCCATTGGACATTGAATCTTACTCGGCCATCATTGAAAAAAAATGTCACTCCAACTCCGGAGTCTTTTGCTCCAAAAATTTTCATAATTGGCATGTTGAATGATCTGCGAGATGAATGGTTTCTTGAATAAATCGATGCTTATCGATTATTATCGCATCATTGTGAGAGTTTTAAAAAGTGAATGCCGAAAAAAAGAAATCCAACATTATATTTCAAAGTTTTTCAGCAGCAGCATTTATCAGTAACATCCACATTGACAGCATTCACTGCAATGCTATGCAATAATTGTTCATATCCAGCTTCATGAAAATAACATTTTTTCACAAATCGTTTTTACACTGTTCCTAAATTTATATACCTAGAAATACGTATATATTATTTTATAAGGAATAATCAGGCATCTAAAATCGCATAGTATAAAATGTACTAAACTAGGATATGGCCTGCAATAGATATTCCTTAAGCACCTAATGAAAAGTACAACCAGTCACAGAAGAATAACTATTCTGAATAATATTTTACAGGGTTAGGATCAAAATACATAAAATTACATTTGAAATTCGGTTTCTAGTGTATTCTGTGAATATACAAACTTCAAAATGAAATACAGACATATTTTTGCAAACAGTAATCTAGTGCAAATCATAATGCAAACATGAGATAAGTGTCGGAATCAGACCAGAATATATCGGAATCCAGTGAGGTCCTAAATTCAATAGTCGTGTGTGGTATTTCATATCTGAGTTTTTCACGTGACGTTTTTATTTTATTTTTGTTAATGGATATATATTTCAAGGCTTGTCCAAAATTTGACTTGTTTTGTGGGTGGGGGGATAATTTATAATAGTTTTTACAATGTCAGTGGTCAATGAGTCAGTTCATTGTACAATTCTATGCTGGTTTAAATGTGTCTTTAATGAGCTGTGTTTTCCTTTAATCGGCCATCTTAATCCATCAATGATGCCGAGATGAAACAATTTTGATTTTTGCTTATTTTTTTCTGCTTAATTTATATTTCTTTTTCATCTGATATATTTAGTTTGTTCAACAAGAGTGATAATTTTTTTATCACATTACTCAAAGCGAATTCATCCCATTTGTGATTTTTGTGTATCTGGTTACAACATATATCATTATTGCTATTATAACTGTGAATTATGTTATTATTGCATAGTTATGAAATAATTTTATTTGGTTATCAATAATATAGTATTTTGATATTGAACGCCATACGCGAGGATGAGACAATGTGCATATTCTCTATGAAGCTTGTATCAACCGTCCCGGTGTGATATTAAGTATATCTTTTTGTTACCATTTTGTTTAAAACTTCGTCGTTGCTCACATCTTCGATCCATAGAATTCTTAGTATACCTTTGTAGAACCACAATTCTGTTGCTTCAAGTCTCTTCATCTGTGATTGTACAGTATTCACTACCATATCGCAGGACTGATTATTCCTGACAGTTCTCTGCTGTTTTCTTTATTTCAAACGAAAATTACCTATTGCTTAATAGTTTGCTTAGATTTTGGAAGGTATTTTCCGTTACCCCATGCACCTTCGGATTTCAGTATCGCACTTTACTTTTTGCATGAAAACATTTCCCAGATATTTGAACTGTTGTACTTGGTTGGGATTAGATATCTGTACAAACCCCGTCTGTTTAAATATATATCTTACTATTAAGCGTTAAATGGGATTGTTTGTGTATTAATGTGTTATTTTTTGAGAATTAGGATTGTGAGGTAGGGGTGAAATTGAAGCATTATGTTTGTAGGTGCAGCTATGAACAATATATTTTCACTAAGAGTAACGTTCGTGAATATTTTATTTGCATTGATTGGTTGTAAAATAACTTAATTCTGTATTATATTTTAGAACAACACTAATCACAACACAGTCTTAACTTTAAACGCAAGACGCACAAGTAGGTTATCTTACACCTATTGATTATCACAGCACCCAAAATGTGAGAGTTAAATATTACAAGATATTTTTTATAATCTACTATGAATTGCGCACTGCAAAGAAAAGCTGAAAATGATCTAATCTGATTAAAACAAAAGTTATTTGCAAAGTTATAACTCCCCTACATACAGTTTAAAGTGAATTTAACAAAAAAATGAATACACACACACACACACACACACACACACATATATATATATATATATATATATATATATATATATATATATATATATATATATATATATATATATATATATATATATATATATAAATATATACATTTCTTCGCGGTCTTAATATGGTCAATATGTTTCCTCGGTTCAAGATGTGAGTATATTGAACAATTCTACCTCATATACATTTATTCTCTCTCTCTCTCTCTCTCTCTCTCTATATATATATATATATATATATATATATATATATCTTTATCATTATTGTTAAAGGATTCGTAAACTTAATTATTATATGATTTTACAATTTGTTTTTCCTTTAGCAAATATTCAAATTCTGTCAATGACGTACTGACTCTCAAATATAAGGCATGGAAACTGAAATTACATTGGAAGTGTTACTTTTTGCCACAGAATAACAATGGGGAAGATTCAATAAATACGAAAAGTAAGAAGAATTCGAAACTGTCTCTGAATCCGTTCAACATTTAATCTTCTTTCTTTTTATGTGCCATGTCCTTTCAGAACGTAGATTATCATGGCTCTCCATCCCCCTCTATCTCTTGCAGGTCACAACAAGTTCCTTCTCTCAACTTCCTCCCCCCGTAATTTTAATATTATATCTTATATAAGCTTTAACTTATTTTTTTCTTCTATCTCCCAAATATTGCTCTTAGTTAATTTTAGTTTTTACGAAACTGATTTTACTGAACATTCTCACTCTAATTAAGTTAGTATCATCTATCATTTGAAAGTGATTAAATAAACACGTAAGTATTATGCTTATTAATTATTTATAGAAAGTATCTTTGTAAATTACAAACATGCTGGAGAGATCTCGAAATAGCCATGATCCTAAAAGCAATTATATTTATTTTACTTAGAATAATGTATACTAATATATAATTATATAATCTATAATCTTAATTTCTATGAATATTTTTTTCTTTTTTAAATAAAGCAAATAAGTCCTTCCGTACTAATCGTTGTAAATAACTGTTATCAGTAATTTTAGATAATTATTATGAACCTCTTCTATGTATAATCGTTGCAAATCATCCCGTTTTGATGTCTAAAGTTTATGAACTGCAATTTTTAATTTATGCCACAAATGTTTGTTTGGATATTTTTTCATGCGATTCAGAAAACTCTTTTTCTTCAGAAGTTTCAAAAGAAATATTGGAAAATAATAAAAGCGCAAGTTTGTCAAATTGCACGTTTTTCTATATATATATTTTTTTCTTTTTTCCGTTACAGAATCAGATTGGAGCAATACTTCTACTGGACGACGTAGTTTCTATTGCTAATACATATATTTTATTTTGAGCTAAGTCACAGTTATTCCCATATTAGCTTATTCATAATGTTCCCCTTACCCCTTTTTTGGCGAAGAACTATCAATCACTTCGACAGTAGATTTTTTTGTGAAAATATGACTAGTAATATAGCAATAACAACTACTAAATATTGTTTTCCTCTAAAGTAAAAATAAATTATATTTCGGCGAAGTCACTTTTACGGTTGCGACAAATTTTACTGATGATAGACGTGTCATAAAGCAAAGTTGCATGTGATATTGATGTTACTAAATTCAGATTATCCCCTGCCACATATGCACACGCACACACACACACACGCGCGCGCGCGCACACACACACAGGGTAACCGTAAAATGAGAAAACATAGCGAGTCTTAAATGTAAATTATGTATATATCTGATTAAACTTCTGCCTAATGAGAAAACTGACTGAAATACCACCTAGCTCCAATGAGCCTTTTTCTATTTTTTTAAACTATTCAAACTTTTTGCATTTTCTTATGATATAATCTATGTGTAATTATAGATGGACAATGAAATAACAATTTTCATCAAAATTTATTTACTAAAACAGAATACATTTAATTTTTTTGGAAATTATAAACAATTCAAATTTTATTTTTTTAAATGGCAATTCACGCTTTATTTTGCACAGAATACTTTCAAATGGCTTTGACAGGCATGTCTTTATCAAATATGATAGAGAATTCGCGTTTTTTCTGTCCCTTTTAGGACTACACAAGTTGCATCTATTTTCTTTCTCTCAATGGATAGTTCCTGGGCAGTGTATTTATTGATCACTACATTTTGTAGTTGCATCAATATATGCGAGACCCGGATTCCATAAACTTTTTTTCCATTTTTGGATTATTTTATATAAAGATTTATGAAAAATATAAATGATGAAAGAGTTGAATCCCATGATCTTGCAAAATGTGAAGATCCAGGCTTTTGATGTAAAACATTGTATGATGGAATTCTTTCATGTGACCTATCCTTTGGTTTAGAAAACTAAATTTCATACTTATCCTTCGAATAATACTTTTCATTCATCATAGAAGGGTTTGAAGACTGATTTCTTTCAGATTTGTTTTCACCTTTCATATCATAATCAGTTTCCGAATAAGTAATGCTAACATTGTCAATTTTATTATCATCACCCGAAAAAGAAATTTCATCACTGATTTCTTATTCGCACTATTTATCTAACTCGGATAACAATTGTGAAATATCTACAAGGTTTACCTTCTGACGATTTTACTATTTGTGGAGGATTACAACTATAAGAACACAGATACAAATGAATAGTTGACAAGCTATCACTGTTTTTTATACTTGTTGAATGATGCTGAGTTGTTTCATCATTCTTTCAAAGATGATGTAATAGTAATTATTTGTTTCAAAAATAAATGCAATAAAATGGATGGTATTGAATCATCTTTACATGTCTAAATAAATGCTATTAGAAATCATTGCAAGCGTTATACAACAAACAAAATGTGTAATTTGAAAAGTTTTCTAATAACAAAAGGTTTTGCATAGTGTCACCTATTTAGAGTAAACGATATTATTTATTTAATTGAAAATTTCAGCCATAGATCTAAAGGAACCTCTTTGAAATAGAAGTCATCCACCATAATTTATTTTTGTTCTAAATTTATTTTCTTTATGTTGATGATAGAAAATGAAGAAAAAAGTGTGAATTTTTTTTAAAATTATGAGCTTCTTGAACATATTGGTAGACAGGTGTTTTAAAAGAAATGTCATTTTAAAAATATATTGGGACATGAGTATGAAAAATACATGCCCATATACTGGAATTCAGATCATTGATAAGAATTTTCATCTAAATATATTTATTCCAATTATAGTACCGTACATATCCCTCACTGCTAGCAGGATTCAGTTTCATGTACAACGCAACCTTCACGTGCTAAATATGAAATGACCATTACGTAATTTGAATTTTAATATATCTAGTTATAACAATGTTTGCGTAGTTGTATAATTATGCTGGAATCAGAGGTTTTAATTTAAAAATTATATTTCAGATTTATAAATTTTAACTGGTGATGAGAAAATAAATCTTTTATTTATTTTATTTTATATTTTATTTTATATCATTTTATTTTATATTTTCAGTAGGTGTAAATAGTTCGCATATCGCCCGATTCACATTACATACCCCACTTTTGAAGAGGATTAAAGGTTTATTGTTTATTTCCTGTTTAGGACTGAGTTTCCAGTTCCTTCTCCTAAAGTCTTCCCAGTTTTTTTTTTTTTTTTTTTTTTTTTTTACAACCGCTAGCAACCCCTTGTGATTTAGTGGCATTAACATCTTGCTTTGTGTGAAACCATAAAAAATAAAACATGTATGATTAGAAGAGAAGATTTAAATCTGAAAAATGAGCGTATAAATTTTATTTCTTAGCGACAATACATTCTCATTGAATAATGAATTAAATGCGTGTTATATATATATATATATATATATATATATATATATATATATATATTGTTGTTTTTCAGTTTTAGCCGGATACAGACAACTGACCTTTACATATATATAGACTGAAGATACATAAATGTTCCATATGAACATGCGGCTAAATGCTTTTGCCAGATTCTTTCAGAAAGGTATTTTATTGTTATTGCAGTAAATAAGACAATTAAAGCTGCTGTACTATATCCACCCACCCAAAATACTTCTAGAGCCTTTAGCAAGGGAACTCTATATCCTCATATTAAAATCATAATTTGAGAACCATTATCGGTAGCTCATTAATCAATCCGATCTCTTCATTTAACTGAAATTTCGCTCCAACCCTTCTCTTATTTTTGTTGACCTTGAATAAAAGTGATAAGAAATGTCTCCGAGTGGATTAGAGTTGATTGTCTTTCTAAATTTATCTGTTAAGAAAGGTGTTTTCTGTTTACTTCATTTAAAACCAAATTTGTATGAATTTAAATTAAATTTCAAGTGATCCACCTCTTAAACAGAATCACATTTTGTCTAACAAAAGATTTTTCCTTGTGAAGTTAAATTATTTTCCGAGGGCACCAGTTCAACAGTTAAACATGTGACTGTAGACGATTCTTTTCAAATTGTCGTTTTTTTGTGTGTGTGTGTATATATATATAATGCTATATAATATCAGTCGTACTACATGGCAGTGAATGTTGGACATTTACCTTGCAGTTGAAAGGGTGATTTTAGGCAATATTGATGTCGTTTGAAAGAAAAATACTGAGAATAATATAGATATGACATGTAAGAAACGATGTGGTATTTAAAGTAATACTAAACAGAAAGTTACTTTAACTTTCCCAGACACGCAGAAAATAGTGAAGGCAGAGAGAAATATTAAATTACCTAAAGACATTTTTTTTTAATATCTGAAAGAACAGGGTGTGATAGTAAATCATCGAATATTGTCTAGAGCTACAAAGAATAGGAATATGAGGAGAGAACACCATAAGGAAAGAGAAGAGAGGACTTAACCATGTATGATCATTGATTAAACGAGATAATTACGCTAAATCTCACGATCCTGGAGGCTTCAGGACATATTTGGTCGAGGAAATTTCAGGGTATGTCTCCTGTTTGTCAAGTACATAATGGTGAGATTTGAACACCGAATGAATGGCCTGCTAAAGACGCACATGCATTATACAGTTTCATATCGAACGGAGCTAATAATAGCTAATAATGAGAAGGGAATTCTACTAATGATGAGCGTGGATGGGCATGCAGATGGTATAAGTATTCATATTTGGTGTAAGAATGATATAGAATAGAAAATCAACATCATCTACAAAATGTTCCAAGAAATAGGACTTAATATAAATATTTCCAAAGCAGAAAATATGATCAGGGATTTGAATGAAAGCAGGGATGGCACATCAAATTTGTCATAAAATTAACTATATCGATTTAATAAAAAACTAAACAGGCAAAATACTCTGTTGCATGGACCGTTTAAAATGATTATAGGCGATCAGGGAATTGAAAATAGAATCGGCTGATCTAGTGTTATTTGGACATCATCGCCAATTGTTACAAAACCAAAACAGTAACCTGAAAACAACTGTCAAGACTTTAAACTGCCTCATCAGATATAAACTATGAATGTGATGCTTAGTGCGACAGTCGTTCAGAAATATCTAAAGAGTTTACTTCATAAAATCCCTTATTCAAATCAATGGCTAAAGGTGGCATTTCAATAAATGAAAACTGTAGGTTTCAGCAAAGATCTTTCGTCTTTGAAGCTGGTGGATTGGCGATATCAGAAACTACAGCCCTTCCGGACATTCCCCAACAGCATCAACATAAA
>OZ010574.1:146488755-146503755 GCA_963932145.1 Acanthosepion lycidas
CGCTGCATTTCAGCAAAATTTCATCTTAAATTTTACTTATGAACTTAGTGAAAAAAATAAATTTTCTGTCTTTGATGTTCTCGCCTTTTTTAGGAATAATGCTTTTAAAATTTCAAAATCTAATTTAAAATTTTCTATCTAACATTCACCCCTACCAAAATCTCTTTATCTATCCATGTCCACAGCAAAAACAAATAGAAAATACAAACCCATTCCACACATACATAAGTAGATTTCTTGTTCAGCATCTTCTGCACAAAATTTTTCACCTTTTCTCGTATTCAATGCAAACTTACATATGAAGACTCTACTTAGACAATGTGTTTGCTATCAAATTTTGTTTATACATATATATATATGTGTATGTGTGTGTGTGTGTGTACGCGCGCGTTTGTCTGTATGCGTGTGTATAAGCAAATAGCGCGGTTTACGAAATTTTGTCAATCAATGGTTATTTGAATCATTTTAGACAAACATGATTCTTTATCCTTAATAAAACGCTTAGTTTGAATATATAGAAATAAAATACATTCAGTGGGGCCTTTGCCAGCTTCCTTCATTTAGGATAAAAGACAAATGAAAATTGCTTCATTGACCATAATCTTGAATAGCATCTCTCTTGTGAACACACTTTCAGCCTAGTAAAACGATGCTCAAGAGATTTTCAAACATTTATAGAAACATAGCATACATGAGAAACTATATATTATTTTATAAAAAATAAAAATTTACTGAATCAGAGAGATGAAATAGCTATTTTGCCGTCACTGTCAAAAATTTTCCTTCAATAATATTTAAACATAAAATTGAAAAATATGACCTGGTAATATACATACTTATATTTGATATGAGAAATAATTTAAGTAATTCTATTACATAGTCAATTAGTAAATAAGAGTAAAATATTTTAAAATTGTAATTAAATAAAACATATTCTAACCCATGCATTTAATGGATATCAGAATTCGTTGAAAAATACACCCCTACCCTTCCTAAACATAACCTCTTTTTCGAACGTAACTCATAAGTGATTCAACAATAGGCTCCCGGGTTGAAATGTCTCAATAACGATGAGGCATCCCTCACCTGGCTGGTGATGCGTGGAGCGCCAAAATGCTTTGGGGGCTTGGAAAAATCTCCAAACTGCAGACGCTGTCGTGGAGAAGTCGAGACCCTACGTCACGTCTTCTTTCATTACAGGTTGGTAGCTGCGTTGTGTAAGTTTGTTGAAGGCCTCATGGTTCGCATGTTGCACGGAAAGTTCTTTGTCCTTGAGGCCTCTTCTGTTTGTAGCAATGTGGCACCACCGTTGACGAAGGCTGAACTTTATGTATTCCACTACTTGCTAGGTTTTACAAGAGTCGCGATTTGGTCGACACATCAGAAGGGATTCTATGGAGGTGAGAAGTTCACCTTTTTCCAAATGATCTTGTATTTTAGGCATCTGCTTAAAGTCAAGATTAGGACGGAAAGGCGGCGACTCTCTTCATCAGAATTCGGCAAAAGGTGGGTAAGTCTTGCGAGACTGTGTAGAGTGAAAAGGGCTGAGCTGGAGTGGCACTTGGATGTCTGTTAGGTACAGGATTTTGTCCTACCAGGGTTGAACAGAGGCAACCCGCCACGATATTAGACTAGTTTAGGAGTTCTTGTTTGAATCTTTAGTTTCCTGTTTCTGGTTAACTTAGCTAGGGTATGCATGCCCATTGGCCCCTTTTATTTCTGTCCTTATTTTTCTTTTGTTTAATTCCCCATCCCCTCCCTCGTTAGGTGGTTAGTGGTGTCAGTTTTCTGCTTGTTGCGGAATGACTTTCGTTTCGTGTGTGTTTTTTCGTATTTGTTATTTTGTCTAAATGAGTGCGTGTTTGTGGGTGTGTTTTGTTTTTTATAATGTTATAATCCCGCCATTATTTCGTCCACATTTAGGGATTGGGGGGGAGTTATTACTAACCCTTTTTTGTTTTGTTTTATGTAAATAGTATTAATTCATATTGTAAATAATCATTGTTATTTTTTAAATTGTTGTCCCCCCCACAGACTTTTAAATATACATATGGGCACTAGTTAGGATTTCATAGAGAATTTGAGGTATTATGGTGGACGTAGTAAGAAAGGTAGGAGTGAACGTGTTGTGTTGGTAATAGGACTATTGTTGGTATGTTTGGGCCCGTGTCTGTGACTAGCTAAGTTTAGAATTAAGACAGAAGAAGACGGTCCTTCCCCAACCCCCTTTTTGGCCTTGTGCCACATTTTGTACATTAGTACGAATAAATAGCTATTCCAATATTCGCTTGAAGATGAAAGGGAATTAATGCTTATGATTTAATTATATAATTAAATTTGAAGTTTTTAGCTTCAGTTTTTGAAATATGGTTATTACAGTGTAGCTAAAAAAGACATATTTTAAATCAGTTAATTTATAATTGAAACATAGAAATAGATTTAAGAATTCTCAAACTCGCAAGATTAATGAAGCATAGGCGAAAATGAAAATCTTGGCAAAATCTTGAGTTCAGATAAGATTGAATGTACGAATATTTCAATAAAAAATTGTTTCCGAAAATACTACAATAAAATAAGGTAATTTAAAGCGTCATATATGTATTACGTGAATACTGTAAAGACAGGCAAATAACAATCTACTCTCTACCGCATCTTCCTGTTAAATATACAAATATAAATAAATATAAAATATACATAATACATAATACATATGTATCATAATTCCTTCTAAAACATGACCACTGGCATCTGACAAACTACCTAGACTCCAAAATCCCAAAATTATAGATGCGACGTAGTTGAGATAGAGAGTAAACTCCTTGTAACAACATAGGGTAATTTTTATGGCAGCATTCACCAACTTAAATAAGGAGACTGTCGAGAAATGTTGCAAGTTATTTCGTCTTATAGGTTGGCCGTAGTTGAAGTCAGTGTCGATTTTATGGAATAGTTTTATACTTTCAAGATATTTCTGTGTAATTTTAGTAAATATATGTGTTAAAATGAGATGTCTGTGATATTTCATTTTTGCGCGCACTCGCGTGCGTTTCTGTCTGTTTAAATATATATGTGTGTGTGTATTCTGTTCTTGTCATAGTAACCGTGAAGTAAAATATTTTTTAGTCATTTCACGCGTAGCAAGGTATTAAAGCCACTAAGTTGCAGGGAGTTACTCATTGTTACGGAATATGAGAAAAATAGCCTATTAATTAGATGATATATAACATAACGAAAATTAACACAGAAAATGACAAATGACATTGCATTTAAAATTTTCATGATCAAAAATTACATTTCAATTGGATATTAAATTCAATATGTATTTTAATATAATTTATATACTTATTATTACGGTATGTATTTATGTTATGGATTTGTTATACTGTGGTCCATACATTTTTCTATAGTTATGCTCATATGAAACGCGTTTTCTTGCAGGAAATAATAAATACATGATAAGGAGTTTGTATATAGGTGCCTTTTCCTCATCATATATTTTAGTGTTTACGCTCACACTTGTTAGCTCACCAACGTTATTTGTTATATCTGAAAGAATTTTTTTCTAGATTTCGGCTTTTGATTTTGCTATTTACCTTAATATACCAATGTCAGTATATTCTCTTCTTTCTTTTTTCTTTTTACTTCATATATTTGTAAGTTTTTAAAAGATATTATCACATTATATGTTGGCATGATCGAAAAAATTTCCAAATTCGTTTTCTCTAATTTCTCTCTTTCTCCCCCTCTCTTTCTATCTCTCTCTTTCTCTCTCTCTATCTATCCATCTATCTATTTATATATCTGCTTTAACTATCCTTGAATTCTTCTTTTCTTTCTGAGTAAACAAAATATCACTTGAGTCAGGATTTCAACAGATTTCTTTGCTTTTCGATTCCTTTACATGTAAGTGCTATTTCCTTCCCAGTCCAACTTTCCTACTGTTAGAATCATTCTCAGTACTTCATGCTTATAACAGTTTCACCTCCCCTTTTAGCTTTCTCAGTGTCATACCTTGAACATTGGTACACATAAAGAAACAAATAAAACAACGTTTCAAGCAGACAAAAACAACAGACTGCTTCAATGACTGATCTTGCTTTACACTGCAACAAGAAACCAATTACATTGGCGTTATGTCCATTGAAAAATCTTTTTCCATTCTTTTACGCCCGGACTCGGTATCATCACAAGTGATGTTCGTACACTGCCCGAAGCTAATGGACAGAAGACGGGGAAGGACATCTTTCTCCATAGTAGAAGAAAACCGAATTAAAATAATAGTTTGGACGCAAAGATGTACAATGTGAACACATCGGTTTAAAGATGGTTTTAGTAGCACTGTGACGACTGATAGAGGTGTTGTTATCCTCGAGGCAATATGCGACTGGTAGGAGAACTCTTAACGATTATTTCCAAATACTGTCTATCTTGTACTTGTAAGAATTACTGGAGTGGGATATGTGAATCAGTTCCATACATATATGATTTTATGTAATTTTAGTTTTGTTAACCTTGATAGAACTCTTCTCATGTACCCGTTACACACACAAGTAGCTATATGTAATAATGTGAAAACATTATGGGAGGTTTTGAATAGTTTATATTATATGAAAAAAAGAAATTGCTATTCGCTTAAAGACAAGTTCCTCTAGTGAAATAGATATTTATAATGAAATTAAAACTGATATATTAGTTTAATTAGACAATAGACTTGACAGCAACTAATTTAGTATTGCACTGAATATAAAGACATTAGAATTTATATTTTCGTTTACACATGCACACACACACACACACACACACACACAGATGCACGGCTCGTAGTGTCCACAGAGGCGTATGAGACCACAGCTCTGAACACCCTATGTTTTGATTGCAATAGCAAGTAGTTGTTTTTTTCTAATGGGAATTATTTAGCTTTGCTAGCCCAAGCGATCTTCAATTCTGAGTTGTCATTCAACTAGATTAGTTGCTAATCAAGGCTGAATAGACCAGTATGTCTTTCTGCTTAACTCATAGACGGAAGAACAAGAAATGGTTTATGTTTCTAAAGTTTAATTGCAAAAATATAAATGTAACGAATTCAATTAGAAGTCGAACATTGGTAACCAATTTCTCATACCATGCTGCTACTATTGGGGTATTTCAACACAATTTCATCTTATTTCAGCACATTTTTTTTAAAAACTAAATCTTTGTTATTTTCATATAGCTTTATTTTACATTCATTGATTTGTTCACATATAATCATTGTATTAAAATATATCTATATTTAATTTCATTAACAGTTAAATTTTCTAATAAAATCAAAAGTGACCACAACGTTTCTAATTTGCAAGGTTGTGATGATGTCAATTTCAATTTTTCAGTTGACCTTATGTTATTATCGAACAAAAGATTGTTAAAGAATAAAAACGTAATTCGTTTACCCATATTCCATTTTAGATACATTTTTGGATATTTATATCCATCGTTTTAATATATATGTTAAGCTGTATAGACGCAGTAATCAACATTGCATATTTAACAATTTCATGTAATAAGTGGTGATCAGATAATTACTGAAAAAGTCTGTATGTGTTCTATATATGGGTCACTCGGGGCTTATATAAAATGTAGGATAATTAGATTGATTTTTATGGATGATATTTTGAGGTTATTTTTAGTCTTAAAAACTGTATATATTCATTTTCTTTATATTTTTATTCATTTGAATATACATTATTTTATTTACTTATATTTTTATTTACATATTTATTTTCCATATTCGGGTTAATTTTGAATACTGAAATGAAAGTTATTAGCTTGTTCCTATGCACAAATAAATGTTACTTGGCGTTGTAATTCGTTTGATATTAGTGGTAAGAATATCTATAAAAACAGAGTAAAAGTATTTGTTCTTTATGATGAATATTTCGATAGACACAGTTTATTGACGCATGCATCTATCTATCTATCTATCTATCTATCTATCTATATATATATATATATATATATATATATATATATATATATATATATATATATATATATATATCCCCATAAAAGATAAGAACATATGGAGTATAATTCCACTGTCCGTAGCATTTAATTAAAAAAAGGGATCAAAACAGAATAGTGCTTAATATTGTTTATTATAACTATTAAAACAAAAAACATGTTAAAAATAGCTACACAATAGCTTTTGTGTTTAGGCGATGGTAAATAACTAGTGAGTAAATGATTATTTTTAATTTCAAAATTAAAATTCCACCTCTTTTTTCGAAAAAAAAAGGGAAGACGAGAAAACTCTAGATCAGAATTAAAATGAGGCGTGTGGGTTTACCCTGATTAAACCATCAAAAGTCAGACCTGCGCTAAATTCAAAATTAATCTAAAAAAGAAAATTATAGATAAAGGCATAATATCGCCTGAAATAGAATACTAGGCAAGGCCATAAGTGTCAGATATGAAATTGATTCAAACGATAAACGAGTGGCAACATTATATCGTAATTGTTGACAAATATAAGTTGTTCAATTTTCCATAAGCTAAGTAGAGGGATAGGAAGATAATAAAACATCTAGCTAGCTGTTACATCTGGAACAACGCTATAATATCTTAATGATGGCAATTAAACAGCAATATATAGCTATATTACATCTAAATAAATGAATAAAATAATTTCTCATAGAAGGTGAACCGCAATTCACATACTAATTATGACCATATGAAAAAGTACTAACAAACTCAGTTTAACCATATGAAATGAAAAGTAAACTATGCCTACAATTTACAGTTAATTCACACTGTGCTTTTGAAATACAAAATAATCACCAGTCATATACCATCGCCTAGAGAGGCACAACTTAATGCAGAAACATGAAAGCTATTGCATAGCGATTTTTAACATAATTTTGTTTTAATTCCCTATTATATATATATATATATATATATATATATATATATATATATATATATATATATATATATATATATATGGAGCAAATATGGAACGGAATCAGAGAGAACAATAGGTATAAAGAACAAATAGTAACATGTTTTAGTTTTATTAAAGCTTCACCAGAGAATGCGATATGGAAAATATATTCTCTTTTATTATAATTCTTGTGTTGTTTAATTTTCATGTTTAAGCACAGTTCACGTGATTGACTTTTTAAACAATGTTCGTATCTCTAAGTTAAATGGTTTTACGTTGCGAGAACTTTATTTGAATTGCAAAATGTTGCACTGACGAGTCATCTCGTAATGTAAAATTCCGCACCTACGTGTATAAAAGGGATGTACGTCGTGACAATAGATAAACTCGTTCGAAAACGCAGAAACAACACTGGCCTTAACTTTGATTTTACTAATAATTTAAAAAGAACACAATTCTTTACGTCAAAAATATTTCGAGTGAATCCTGATAAACATTTTAACGGGTATAATTACACAGCAAAAACATGATATTGCTTTACAAACGGCAATTAACGTAAAAACGTTCCCAAACGTACAACTAGCAAACATAAATAGTACGTATTAGACAAACACATACATAGGCACATGCACACACACACATAAATGCGCGCGCATGCTCATTAATGGATTGAACTTATCATCCGAATCCTACATCACAGACTAGAATTAGGATACACTTAGATATATAAAATAATATACAAGTTTGTTTTTTTTCCGTTAAGCTTAGAACCTGATAATATTGGAACTTCGGAAAAGAACCCGTCATCTCATTTCATCCTAAATTATACGCACAAAACAAGTGTTAACAAAGAAAATGCATGCCAAGCCTGCTTAACTAATGAAAATCAAAGAATACAAAAATAAATTATAGAAAAAATTATCTCATTCACTGATGAAGCTTTAATAAAATGATATACGTTACATTGATAAACGCATCTTATTAGTGTTTTATCCATGCTATATATATATATATATATATATATGTGTGTGTGTGGGTGTGTATGTCGGTGTGTGTGTGTGTGTGTGAGAGAGACAGAGAGAGAGAGGGAGATGGTGGATGTCTTTGTTTAAATGTCCATATAACCAACTTGAAGAGGACTCATGTGGACCGAAGGCTTAGAAGATCGAAGAACAGCATAATAAAAAATATCCAAATGTTGTACAGGTTTTCTTTATCTTCTCCCAATATATATATATATATATATATATATATATATATATATATATATATATATTGTGACGTCGTCCCCTGGTCGCAACGCCAACCGTGTCGTTCTATCCCAGTCTACCACGGCACCAACTGTGACGTTCTACTTTGATTCCCAGTCTGCCTACCCACGTTGTGAATTGATATAGGCAGAGGAAATCAATCAGTCGTCGGGGCCGTACTACAAACCGAGTTCAACGGCGGTGATACCACACATATATGCATAAAAGGCAATAAAATGAAAACTCAAAAGTTCAAAGTATCAAAGAAAAAGGTAACAAACTTTATGTCTAGTTGTTCGATACATAGGACTGCATCTATCTCCCGACCCGTTCTATGGATTGGGACACGTCGTTTTCCGCTAGGCAAGTTTTAACACTTCAAGTCGTCTGCTCTCTAAGAAATTGGTGTTTCGGTCGGTCTTTGGACGAAAGTCAAAAGAAAAACTTATTTCGGTGATCTGGATCTAAGTCGCTCTTCAAAATAATTGTTCTTGGTTTGAAGATGGGTCCGGAATGTGCGTGAATCCTGGTCAGCTATCTGCGAGGCTTGCCTCAACCGGAGACTGAATCTGGGAACAGCTGGGACTCGACTCATTTCTGCTCGTTGTGGCTTCGTTTATATAGGCGCCGACCAAAACCGGGGTGTGTTTGTCGGCGCCGGGGGGTTCCTCGATAATTCTAAATACATATCCACCTCTCCGGTTAGGAATTTCCACCTTTTTCCATTTTTGGGAACCTTTCCTTACTCCCACCTTCTCATCATACTTCAGAGGGGCGTGAACTGCCCTCCCCACATCTTCGTGGCAACCTCTCTTACTCATCCCCCAGATGGGCGGCAACAGCCTCCCTCGTGCATCACGTGATCACCACTCGACCAAGGGTCTCTTAGTCGGGCGTGGATGAATCTGCGGCTTTGTTTCAGGAAAAAAAAATATCTTGCTTAAAAAAAAAAAAAAAAAAAAAAAAAAATTATCTCTTCTCTTTCCCTTTTCTTCCCCTTAATGGTTTATCATTACTCCAGCCGCGAACGGGACAATATGACAATGGCGGTCATAACTCTTGCTCTACACGTGGTTTACGTCAGGTATTTTATCGCTAATTATCAGAATGTGTGGTCTTCTTAACACGGTCTCAAAAAGAAACATCTCCAAAGTTGCAGTCAGTCTGTCGCCTCGAAGAAAGAAAAAAAAACACATTCATTTTCCTTCGGTACAAATTCCTGATAACAAAATTTTATTATCGCAGGCCAAGGATGTACCGTTGGACGTTCGTGGGTGGTTTTTAATTTTTCATATCTGTCCAAGTCCTTTTAGTTGCCTGTTTTTCGTCAATTAACGAAATAACATTTTCATTTGAATTTTTTTTTCTTTGGCCAGCCGGTCTGTAGTTGATAATGAGATGTCTTCCCGTACCAATAGTTTGTTTTCACATCCTTAGATAACACAGCCGATGCAAAAACATATCTGATTCTTTCCTTCTTTCCCTTTCTTTTTACTAAGAATTTCCCTGTCATTGTAATGACACTCTTTCGCCATTTGTTACTTATCAAAATATCCTTTTATCCATTGTCTCTTAGCTGTGTGTGTGTTCTTGCTTATCACTCACGATTCGGTTCTTAGCCTCTCCTTTTCTTCTTTTCTTTCTTTTCCCTTTCTGCCTTGTTAAATGGTGCCACATATGAGTCGGTGAAAAATACACTCACAATTCTGAAAATTGTTAAAAAGGATATAATCAGTCATCTATAAACCGGATATCTTTTCTCTATAAGTGACCGTATATTAAAATCTGAATATGCAGAACAATAGGACGCATAGCTTTGCCTTCAACTATATATTGTAAATATGGACATTTTGAAAAATTCAGCTCACAGATGTTTACAAATATATAGATAAAATATCAGAGATTAAGATTAAAAATATGAGAACAAATCATGCTGAATATTGAAAGAAGGACTTTTCACAAAAGCATTTTAATTATCTCGACAAAACAGACTTAAGTAGATTTCCGCGTTTCAAAACGTATCTTGTGCCAATAGCAAAGTAGTAGATTTGAATTCGTTTATAAGCAAAAAAAAGAAAAAAACGAAAAGAAATATATTTATTCTAGGTTAAAATCATGAAAGCAATGTTATGCACAATTATTTCATGACATTTCTGTGAAATCCGCGTTATTTTCAATTGCGCCGCGTATTAACGTTTTGAAATGGTATAAATATGTGCTAATATATAAATAGTTATAGATATTATACATGAAACTACATAGATTCGTCTGGTATCAATGAAAATAAAAACAGAAAAGTAAATATAAAATACAAAATACTTTGTAGAAAATTAAATGAACAAAGTATAAATAAATATTATAAGTTCTGCACTTAATATAAACATTTATAATCGTGCTATACAAATGAAAAGATTAAAAATATCTATACATAATCATCGATATGTAAGAACTAATGTCATTATTTTGTAACTTTGATAGATGTTTGTTTTATGTGTCGCATCTTTTCAAGTTTTAGGTCACGATGGCTATACACATTTTCCCATGTCGTTTGACACTTCGCAGTTTTATATTTAGTTAACGCTTCTTTCGTTCCCTATCCATTCACAAAAACGCGCTAGGTAAGTGTCACGATGCATTCCTCTATCTTGGACTTCTTTTCATGACCAAAGGATGGGTAGTAACGCAATAGCAAAAGGGCTGATTGAAAAGACGGCGCTTTCAATTAAGTTTGAACGGTGAGTCAGCCAAATAATTTGGAGGTCATATCCAGATATTTTAGAATAACCCCAATCTAATACACTCTTATCAGATTAGGTTGACTCACAGAGAAATTCCCTTTGTGAGTGGTGGGAGAGGGGAAGTGTAAAAGGGACGAATGACAAGACGGTGATTTTATTTAAGTTGGAAAGTTGAGGCTGCCAAATAATTTGGAACTCTTATCGAGATATCTTCGAACAACCTCAGGCGAAGACATACTATTTTAACTCACTGTGGGATTCTCTTTATGAGCGGCGGAATAAAAGTGCAAATCGCCGGTTTTATTTAAGTTTAAAGGATAAGGCAGCCGAATAATTTGGAAGTCATATTCAGGTATGTGAGAACAGCCGCAACCTAAGAAATTCATATCAGATTAGGTTACCTCACTGTGAAATTCCCTTCATTAGCGGGGTGTAGCAGAAGATCAAAAGGCAGAATGACATAAACGGTGATTTTATTTAGTTTGAAGTTTGAGGCTGGCAAATAATTAGGAAGTCTCATGCAGATACTTGAGAACAGCCTCAATTGAAGATAGTCTTATTTTAATAGGTTAACTCACTCTGGAATTTGCTTCTTGAGCGGCGAGAGAGTGGAAGCTAAATAAAGGCTGAGTGAAAAGAAGCCGTTTTATTTAAGTTTGAAGAGACAGAGAAATCCTTTAAAATCATGCCCAGATGCTTGAGAACAGCCTCAATCGAAGATAGTCCTAGCAGACTAATTGACTGTGTAATTCCCTTCAGAAAAAGGGGTTTGTGGAAGAGGTAAAATGTCGACTGACAATTTTTTATATAAGTTTGAAGGACGAGGCAGCCAAATAATTATGATGTCATATCGCGATACATGAAGACAGCATCAGTCGAATATTGTACTAGAAGACTGGGGTAACTCACTGTGAAATCCCCTTCATGAGAGAGAAGAGAAAAGAGTAATAGGTCTGAAAGACAAGACTGTGAAGTTTGAAGGCTGTGGGAGCCAAATAATTTGGAATTTATATCCATATACTTGACAACAGCTTCAAAGACTGTCCTACACACTAGGTTAACGCACAGTGTAATTCCTTCCTGAACGTGGCGTAGTATTAGGTTGGTGCAAAAATAATGACGTAATAATGTCGTTTTTGACTTATTTTTTAACGTCAAAAAACGACATTATTACGTCATTATTTTTGTACCAACCTAATAGAAAAGCAAATGTCTGAGTGACACGTCGTCGTTTTTATTTATGTTTGAAGTATGTGGTAGCCAGATAATTTGGTAGTCATATCCAGATATCGAATACAGCCTCAATCGAAGACAGGCCTTACCAACTAGGTTAACTCCTGAGTGATTCCTTTCATGAGCCTGGGGTAATCGATGAGAAATAATGCCGCGTGTCAAGACAGCGCTTTTATTTAAGTTTGAGGCATGAGGCAGCTAAATAATTTAGAAGTCTGATGCAGATACTTGAGAACATTTTCAATCAAAGACAGTTCTAGCAGACTAGATTGCGTGAAGAGAGAAGTGCTAGAGCATTTTTTTGTATAACTCTCGGATACACCTAACCATTTCAGCTGTAAAATTATATGAACTTGCCACCAATATAGCTATCATATATATTTTTCTATCTTGGTAAATTGATGTGTATATTGTGCATTGTATATTTGTACTCAGCGTCACTTGTCTTATCTTGTTTTCTCACTTTAATACTAATAATATATGGTTATAGCTGACGTTCTCCAACATAGTACTTCCAAAGTTAAGATGAGTTTTTCCTGGCATTGGTCAGTATGTTGAGCATTTAATCGCCTTCTGAAAGAGAACTGGTATAGACCGAAGCAAGCTACAAGTCGTAGAAAAGGATGTGCTTCCTATTTACTGCAATTTCAAGGTTTATACTGATAGAAAAATCAACCAGAAATAATTAAGGAATAGCATGTTATCTTCAGATAGGTATTGCAAACCCAGCAACAAAACATACATTTTGAAAACCTTTGAATAATTAAGCAAATATAAAGAACTCATGATAGAAATCTGTTGATTATTCTATCTCATGACAACAATAATAGTTGTTACTGGATCTCCGTCAATTATGTCAAACGGATCAAAGATATATGGATCAAATTCTAGGAAGACCTAAAATATGTGAATTGATAAATAAGAACATACTTATGATTACTCTTCACATATTGCATCGATTTCTCTCCATGAAATGACAATTTTTTTATTTCTTCTGATATTATGACACATCATTCGTTTATAACTTGATTCATATTAATAAGTATATCTAAGAATTACATACTTATTCGATAGGACTACCAATTCTCGTACTAAGCAAAAATGTTTTATAATGATAGGTTAGAAGTAATTTAGACCACCACTTGTCTGCCTCCCGGGGGAAAAATCAAATGTATCTGAGAAACGTCAATGCATATTATTAGTTCTTATTGATCAAAAAACAGAAAGATATAGCTGAATATCAGTCAGAAAATGATTTCAACTTTTATAAAAAATCTTAAATATTTTACAATTAAATTGCATGCACGAACAAATTTACTTTTTAATGATTTCCAAAAGCATCTAATTTAAAAAAAAAAACTGTTTTACTCATTCAAATTTGTTTAAAATACCGCTGTACCTGTAATTATAAGCTTGTATCATACAATAATTCCTTTTTCTCTGCAACAATATATATGTGATATGTAATATAAACCAATAAACTAAAACAAAATCTCAACAACCTATGTACTAATAGCAAATGGAAACATGATATGAAACCAGATATAATAGAGATCTATCGCATATAAATCTATCCACTACTGAACTGTGAGCCCTCTGCTTCGATTTACAGTATTCTTAAAAATCCATTACAGTATTCTTAAATGAGAGCGAATTGATGAAATATTTTTAAAAATTCATAGACAAAATGACACAGAATTTACCAAGTTTTAAGAATAATCACGGCCACTGCAGAAAACTGCAATGACAGATATTTACCACATAGACATTTAAATTCATTAAAGAAACAACTAAAAATATGGAGGAAATCAAAATAAAAAGTCATATGATGAAAATATTAATTAACTCCTTAACGATACCAACACATATGGAAAAATAAACGAACAAAATTTATTACGAAAACACAACATATTAAAAGGGATTTAATTAAAAATGAAGGCATCTCAGGGTATAGACTAGTAGAATTTCACCATAGAATACCCAAAATTTACAGTATTCATAAAACCCACAAAGTATTCATCCCAGTCGCTCCATTATTTCAGGAATATAGAGCGTTCCACAAAAGCCAATGAAAGCCATAACAAAAAATGTTGCACCTCTGCTTTGGACAATCAGTATATATCACATATAAAAACATTCAAGCAACCTAATGGAAAAAGTAAGAGAAACAAGCATGATTGACAAACTCATGGCCAGTCTAGATATAAAATCTCTTTACACCAAAGTTTATGATGAAAATACCTGAATCTGTTTAAAAAGAATCTAAAACAATGAAAGATCAACATCTCAATACAAATCGCTGAAATAATAAAAATCTGCCATCCCATCAGCATTCAATTCTATTTCAAAGAGATCGCCTCTTATTGGATTGATGGTATTTATTTTCTTCGAATGTTATTCTTTCCAAAATATTTCACTGAAAAAATCAATTTACTTCCGATATATTGGTGATGATCTATTAATATACTAATTTTATCTTGATAATGACTTACCGGATATTATCGATAAACAAAAAATGTCGAATATACAATAGAATTTACATAGGAAATGTCAAAAAATACCTTATATTTCCTAAATATCATGAGACACTGTGTTAACAGAAGAGTAAAATTAAGTGTACACAGAAATCAACTATTAAAGATTATCTAATGTATTTCTATTCCCATTGTAACAAAAAACATAAGGAATAATGATTGAATTCTTCTCAAGAGCACTCAAAATTTCAGGCTTCAAGAGCAGAATACACTGAAAATTCATTCTATCCTCGCCAATAACCAGCTATTTGATATTCCATGCGAAACAAAAGACGCATAACATATTCCAAAATAGAATACAATCCATTCAAATTTAGTAAAGTATA
>OZ010574.1:146508755-146531255 GCA_963932145.1 Acanthosepion lycidas
TATATATATATATATATATATATATATATATATTAAAAACAACTTTAAGAGAAAAATGTATATATGACTAAGTTGAAAAAGTTTTCGTCTGACGTGACTAACCCAGCAAGGCGTTATTAGCCTATGTCAATGTTTACGTTGATGTGGATATCCATCCGCACAAAGGATTGAGAAACAGTGCGAATGTCAAATAATTTTGAATTATTTTTTTTCTTTAAATTATGTTTTAAGAAGCTGGACGAGAATTTCCTGTGGATGATCTAGTAATTAAATCTAGAAGAATAAATGGAATCGGAAAGATCACATACGAAAGACACATATTAACAAAAATAATAATAAAGAAAAAACTTAAAATACATTCCGTACTAGCTGTCGTAGACGATCCAGGTATCAGCACAAGTTGTCCTAGCATGTCGCACATCACATAGTGCCGCATGGAGGGTAATCCAAGTGGAGCTCCTGTATCTGTATCACTTGCAACGTATGTAGTGTTTTTCGCCCTCTGATCATTCACCACAGTAGAACATTTGTCGTTGATTTATTGCACAAACTGCCTATCTGTTTTTTTTTCTCTTCGGTCTTGTTTACGGACGAGGTAATATTTGGAAGAGATGGAATAATAAATTTAGACAACCAACATTTGTGGATGGATTGGAATCACCTTGTTACAATAGAGACTAAACACCAGGAACAGTTTACGATTAATGTCTGGTTTGGGATTGTAGATGGTCGCCTGTTAGACCCATATGTTCTCCTAGTGCATCTCACACCAGCTGTTTACAGGGACTTTATTTAGAACACATTTCCAAACATGCTAGAGGATGTACCCCTGCTAATATGAATACGCATCTGATTCATGTATGATGGCTCCAAGATATTTTTTTTAGATTGTTCGCGATGCACCGGCTGACATCTAACATAGGGGATAACCTGTTCCATGACCTGCACGTTCTCTGACCTCAACACTTTGGGATTTTTATCTGTGGGGGCCACCAGAAAAAAAATTGGTTTCTGCAGCAGACATTAATATTGCAGATATGCTTCAGTAAATTGTTATGGATGCCTGCGAAAACATTCGACACGATGGGTGGAATTTGAAAGGGTCTGACATTCAGTGGCCCGACTGGTGCATGCGTGTGTAGAGGCAATCGGAGGACATCTTGAACATTTGTTATGAGTTACTGTGTTGAGATACAAAGATGTACTTTCAACATATGCTTATATGTACATTTTACCTTCTTTTGGTGTCAGGAAACCGGCCAAGCCTCTTATATGTACGAGTTTGTAGTTGCTTGGAAATCTTCCATGTAAACAGAAACAGACTATCATCACTGTCTTGTCCATGTATTGTTTAATATATTGTAATGTAATTGTCATCTCTGATAATGTCTCATGTAAGCCGAAAGCTTAGATAGGATTAAAAAATATGTATCAATATTGTGATTTTCTTTCTTCGTTTAATGATAATCTTTTTAAGCTTATCAGACGATATTAAAAGAATTTGCATAAAATAGACAAAACTTGTCCAATAAAAAATGGGAATTAGGAAAATAAATTAGTGATTGACATTGTATTTAAATCTATGATGGTCGAAGTTGGCTGAAAAATAAGTTGGTCAAAATTAGTACATGCGATAAATGCGATAGAAAAGACTCTTAGTGTTGAAAATATAGTTACATCAAGCAAATTCATTTATGAAATGCTATAGTACTGCCCTTAATTTAGAAAGTTATGTTATTAAAGAACATTCATCTAAGCGCTTAACATGAAAGTAATTATAGAAAAGTCACAGAGGAGCTAACATAGTTTTAAGTACCCACAAGCGTTAATGCAAAACGATCAAGATGTGTATCCTTTCATGACCATTTGCATATGATTTGATAAAATTGAATCTGATCAAACTTTCATCCAGATTTACCATACCCTTTCATCTGGGGATGAAAATTACACACTG
Source organism: Acanthosepion lycidas (assembly GCA_963932145.1). Lineage (NCBI taxonomy): Eukaryota > Metazoa > Mollusca > Cephalopoda > Sepiida > Sepiidae > Acanthosepion > Acanthosepion lycidas. Next base: position 146,510,710 of record OZ010574.1, read on the forward strand.
TAAAAGGCCAAAATTCACCATTTGTATCTAAATTTTGATAGGCTCCTTCAGCCATAAACATCAACATATCATTGACCTAATGATTCAAAAACTATTTTTCTCCTCTGCAAGAGGAAAATGCGAAATGACGTGATTAACCAATTGGCAGATGATTGGATCCTGTAGGCCTGCCTAAAGGAAGTAGAAAGCAAATAGACCGATCGTTATAATAATCAAACGGTTTAGCCGAGTTATTATGAAAAAGAACCAAAGAATCTAAAGTTAAGGAAACAAGTACAAGGTCAGGAGTACATTAGATAAGGACGATTACATGGATACCATCAAGTTCACATTCTGTATGGGAATCTATTTTAGAGATGATAGCAGAAAACAAGGACGAAATACATTCATATCATAGAGCAGAGACTCGGTTCAGGCAATGAAACTACAGATGGGTAGAGTAGAATTGGAAGAGAATGCACGAGCAAAACATTTTGCTTTTTTCAGTTAAATATAATACCTCAACTTGAGTGAAGAGTCTCACCATTATTTAATACTATTATATATTATTAGCCAGTAGTCACGATATCCAAACAAGTTAGAGGCTATATAGTGCCTCATTCTGTCAGCAAACAAATAATTAAACTCAAGTTTACAACTATTATGAGAGGATACAAAGAAACTTCTGATATGATATAAATTATCAATCTGTAGCGCCTTTACAAGTGATTACTGTCGTGTATAGCTTTAAACAGGCAAGCGTGAATGAAGGTAAAGATTGTGGTGTTGTCAGAGTTAGCTCCTCCTCAACTCCTTAACCCTTCACCAGGGGTCTCTCTCTCCCCTGGCTATAAATACTGTCTGACCCTTCGCATCGATCTCTTTTTTCTTCAGGCCTTCGGCCTTATACCACCTCGCAGATATGAGCTCTCACAGGTACAGCGTTTCCCATATTCTGGGAACACGCTAAGAACAATACACGTACATACGAACACTCACCACAACACACACACACACATAATATTCACCACGCGCACTCTATCCATGTGCTTGTAACTTGTACTTGTTGTTAATACATATATTCGTTTACATATATCAAGAAGCCAGCTATCTTCCAAGTGTCTATGACTGACGACTACTGCCAGTATTCCAGGACATCTTTTCAGATACTTTGAACACTTTTGAAGCTGGCATTTTGCTGCTGTCAATACGTCTAAATGAGTATTGGGAATATTTGGTGCATGCTATGTAAATTTACGTTACATTATCTTTCATTTATTTCCTGATCGAAGGTGATTTCAAATTCACTGCTGGACAAAATCTTAACGCCAAACTCAAACATTTATTTGAGTCGAGCTTGAAAAAGAAAATATGTAAAGGAAAAACACACTTAAAAAAAAAATAGCATTTAATAGAGAAAATTTGAATACTGGAAAATTAGGTTGAATACAAGCTAGCGAAAAGTTCAAGAACTTCCTTAAAACAAGTCCTAAACAGAGTAGAAAATGCTCAACAAGACGTCTCAGTAGCGAGTTACACGGCCGTCACAGTGAATAACTTCAAATTTACGTTTCGTCTTTTGCATGACGATCACCTACATCCGGCATCTAGGCTTTTGATCGAGGGGATTGGAGGAGCATGAAATCACCTCTTAATTGCTATTATTCCTAGGTCCACACTGACTCGGGGTTGTAGCACTTTTTAGGATCTAAAATTGTGGACAAAACACTATGAAAGTATAAAAAAAACATTGTTATACTAAAAATACAATTTTTGAAAAAATATTACTGTGAATACATTTTTAAAAGAAAAATATTATCAATACATTTGATTCTCGCCAATAACCCTCTTTATGCCAATGAAACATGAACTACATTTTGATTCCATAAGAAGAGTACATATTCTATTCAAACGAAGCTATCCTTAACCTTTTGTCGGCATTAAATAACCTAATGAGGTTGGTAACAATAAAATATACCAAACTAAACATTCGCTTTAGCATGGTCGACATAATCGTCTGCAGAAGGCTGGCTGAAATGTTATTCAGAGTGGGGAAGATGGTTTCAAGAACATCATGTTTGGAATTGACGTCCGTTTCTATAAACTTCACTTGCCATTCACTCCTTAACATTTTTAATGATGTTCAAATCGGGAGAACACGTTGTATGCTCCAAAAGAATCACCTTAATTGCTATTTTAATAAATAACCTGTTCTCTTAACAATCAAACACACTCAGAGTAATAAAGGATAACTTTGTATTTCTAAAAAAAAAAGAAAGGTCAGCGTTAGGCGAGTACACCAACAGATCGAGATAATAAGGCTAGGATCACAAATATGCAACATGCACATCAGTGTCGAGCCATAATAATTTCATTATATATTTCTTAATATTTCCAAAAATGTGATATTCTTAATTTGATATTCTCTATGTTACGGATGTCCAGATAGCGTCAGTGCTGTCATATGCGAAGATAACAAGGCAAACGCAGGAGATTTGTTAAAACTCAATCACCAGCGATAATCGGTAGACATCTGCTCTGAATATACAAATGCGAAAGCATTTGAATGACAAAGCACATAAGTTGAGGAGAACGCATAATGTCTTATACTACGACATGACATCAGTGCAGTATGTTAGGGATAAGGAAATAGGGAGGAGCAACACTCGTTAGCTCTGATCATTGCTTTGACATGAGACGTGCAGAAGCCTAGAATCATGAATGCCTAAATGCAAATGTCAAGACAACAAAAATAATCTAAGAATACATAAATATGAATAGGGAAGCATAAAACTCCCAAAAGAGAATTCAAAAATGAAAGAAATAATTCTACACTGACAAATGGTGACAAAAGAAAGTGCAGATTAAACAATATGAAATGGGTTGCAAAAAAGATATATTTGTATATTTGTATATTTGTTTTATGTCTGCCAACTTTAAACCTGTTAGATATTTTTTTTATTTAAAGAGACTTATCTGTCCGAGACACATTGACGTAGATATTCGTCAGATATGTGAAAACAATTAATCGCACACCTATATATGTGCGTGTTTTCCTGCGAGCGTGTTGTGCGTTGTGTGTCAATTTGGAAGTAAATGTTTTAGAATCACACGCGCACACATTATGAACCAAACTGGAATTATCATACGCAACACTCAAGAATTATACACACGAAATCTTCCAAACAAGTCAAATATACGTGAGGTCTTGTCAGCCAATGAAAAACAAACAACGCAAAACCAAAAATAATACCAAAACATTATATTCCATATTTTATTTACGATTAAGCTTTAAAAATAGAAAAAATACATTTATATACATTTACTCTCTATAATACTCGAGCAAAATATTATAACTACTCTAATCTTTTGTAATTTAAGTGGTGCTGGATGATTATTTTATATAAAGCCCCAAAATAGCTCCATTTGTACAATATTCTCATCATACATGATATTCCATCTACTTACAGGTTTCCATTTGTGATGTTTAATACAATGTAGTATTGTGATTTTTTCGACATGTTGTTCATAGTATTCTATATATTTAATTTCGCACTGTTAGCATTCTTTGTTATTAATCGACGTTTTTGTTTATTCATTCAGAAGTAGCTTTTAAAAATCGCCTCCGGTTTATGTAATTACATACACTAACTCAAACAACATTGTAAGTTTTAGTTATATATCGCTACAATTTTAAAATATCCCACAATGTATCAAATTTAATTTTGGAAAAACAATGATATATGTTTTAAGATCCTAGAAGTAAGCAGACAACTGAAGAGTTTGTGATTTTGACATTTGTCATTTTTGCATCTTTTAGATGCATGTGTTAGGGGAATAGTACACTGCGAGTGATGAAAATGAGGCTGATTCGCCACTATAAATAGGAATAAAATATTTCCTGTCTAAATTCATAATATTCTCTGTAAGTTACGTTTAAGGCAGATCACTTACTTTAAGCCTAAAGATAATATCTAGATTATTAGACACTAACTTAGAAAGAATGCCATTAAATTACACGTTTTCACAGATCGATCAATTGATTTAGCAATCGATAAATAGATAGATCATAAATATGTATTTAAAACTTGAGAAATATATCACAAGCGTCAAACAAATTCTAATTCATCTAAAATCGAAGTTGCTTTCATAATTGACAAATCATGTATGGTTGTAAGGCTGTATAGGGTTGGAGTAAGTCGTATATATGTATGTTAGAAAACTGTTCACTCTAGACTTAAGAGGTTAAGATTGTAGACACTGAGGAATTATCCTCTTAGGAGTCCGTTACATAATGCAGTACTGCTGTAGAAAGAGCTGAATGAAACTTCTTCCTCACCAACAGAATATGAAGGAAATGATAAGGAGTCAATTCAGTGTACACAGTCTTGCTGGACTTTACTATAAAAGTTTCAAATGCGTAGAGTTTTGCACAAACATCTGCAATAAAAATAGCGATAGATTAGCAAAGTTTAGTCTGTGGGAGATGCGCTGAATGGCAGAAAACATCTCATAGTTGACCTGTAGGAATCAACTGCACATCGTAGTGGAAAATGGACAATTTTTGTTATTAAATATTATTTAATAATAAAGTTCTTGGTTTAACAAAGGAAACAGCGAAGACAGATAGTTTCATGCTTAAACATAATCTACAGGCCATGTGCCTTGTGCTATGGATCGACTATTTATAAATGCTGTTAAATGGTGCATTATGGATAATTCTATTGTATAATGATAACGGTTATTGGGTTTACTGCGCGATAATGGTTATGTATAATGTTAATCTAGGGGCTTTTGAGTAGAAATAATTATGGATTCGAATTAAGTTTTGTGGTTATTTTACAGTGTTTTGGTTAACTATCTGACTTATTATTTGTTTTTGATTGTTACTATTACGTTTACATTTTTTGAGCGTGCAAAAGTTTGTTAATTTGTTTTTATTTACTTAATTTGTTTACCTTTTTTAATTGGATTATTTTATTTTGCTTATTTATTTTTATTTTATTTTCTATTTATATTATTGTATTGTGTTGTATACTCCTTCAAAACATAAGAACCCCTCCTACAACTTTGAATTAATAGAACACATATAAAGTTTCATAAAAAGAATTCAGTGGAAAGTGTATTTTATTTAAAACCAAGAACATAACACAATAAGAACAAAATGCAAATTTAAAACAAAAAATCCCCCACCACAACTCAATGAATTAAACAACTTTCAAAAAGACTTCACTAAATTAATAAGATACATAAAATTTCATAAACAGCCTCATGCTTTCCAGATAAAAATAAAAGGAGACATAACTAAGATGAAAATTCAACTAATGTATTTAAAAATTCATACGAACTACCCGCACCAAAAAACAGCAACAATTTACTCACGAACAACACAAACTTAAAGAAAAATAAAAAAATAAAATAAAATAAAATGCCATACAATATTTATATGAAGTTAAAAAAGCGTTCAAACATTAGACATAGTCGACCGAATAAACTTCAATGCTAGACCACAAGTGTCTATTAACCAAACAAACAAAACATACAGATCCATGAACCTAACAAAAATTAAATAATGCTAGAAAGGATCAACTCAGAATTAAGGAAAAATCCTGAGTAAATCACTGGAAAAATAACAACTATAGACTGGTTCCGTGACCAAAATAACTATCATAATTGGGAATTTATATAAAAGGTTTTACTCAGAAACTATTCTAGATAACAGAATACATTCTAGATAAGACCATTTCCTTGGATCAAGAATAAATATAATTAAAGACAAGCGAAGGAAAAAACATTAAACCTTCCCTAAAATTACTATTATTCGACAAGGAAAAGGCATGGATAAAGAAAGAAATTTGACATTGCAATGGGAAGCATTGATGGTGCTGGTGAGATTATAGGTATACCTTTACAATATGAACTATATAAAATAATAGAAAAAATGGGATATGCCTATATAGTAACGACACTCATATTTTTAAGAAATTTTAAAAAACACAAAAAAAGATGTAACTGTCAGCCTAAGAAAATGTAACGACAAACCATTTTATATCCAAACATCTTCCAACAATCCACCATCAATAATCAAGCAAATCTCAGATTCAATTAACTGCAGGTCATCTGGCAATTCTTCTAAGGAAACCATCTTCAACGAAGCAAAGAAAGATTATGAAACAATCCTAAAAGATGGTAGATTTTCGGCAACACTGAGATACTCAGCACAAAAACGGACAAAAGGAAACGAAGCACCATACGATTAAACCCACCGTACAATAAAAACTTAAAACAAACATATGAAAAATATCCATTAAACTCATACACAAACACCTCCAAAGAAGCACTCTCTACAAAATTTCAATAAAGCCACAGTAACAACCAGCTACAGCTGCATCGAGAGCAGAACACAAATAAAATGCACACCTGGAAAACAACAAACCACCCGAACAAATTATATACATTGTAACTGCTGAGCAAAGGACGAATGTCACATTAAACGGCAATTGTTTGCGGAACGACGTAATATGCAAAGCCACTGTAAAATCATCAGATCACAAAGAAAAATTATATATGTCTAACTGAAGGACACTGGAAACAAAGACCCAAGGCAAACAAATCATCCCTTACAAATAATAAATATGCGGACATCACAATTCTTTCTAGACATATATGAGAAATTAAAAAGAAACAAAGCAAATAACTCCAAAATATCATCGGAAATATGGAAAAAGCGCATTCGCCTGCAACAATTAAATAGCTGTAAACTCTGTGTAGAGGCGAAAGTACATGTAATTACCGTTTCTGACCGACACATATTACTAAATAAAGCATCAGAACTTATATCAAAATTCGTTAATTAATATTAGAAAAATAAAAACGAAACAAAATAATGAAACAAAATGAAAAATAAAAAGAAGAGTATAAAATAACCCACTTCAATAGAAAAGTGAACAAATTTATAAACTACGAATACACGCACAAATACAAGTAAAATTGATAATAACGAACAACGAATAATAAATTGATCAATAATAAGTAACAATGCTAACAAACTATTAAATAACCACAAATATGCATTCGTATCCACATTTTTCTACTGAATAGCTCCTAGAATAACTTAAAACATAACCGCTACCAACCACGCAATATCCGTTAGAATAATAAAATAGTAATAAGATAATATAACACTGAGCAGTATATATAAATATACGCACATGGCCTAAAGATGTGCATGAAACTGTCAGTGCTGAGTGTTGACCTCAATGTGCACTTTTATATTTACACAAGCTCTATCCCTAATATTGAGCACTTTAACTAAATATATTCTTTTATGCGCAGTGTCACTTCAGGACGTAGGCGGTCATAGTTCCCCATTTCTTCTTGTCCGATGTAGCTCTCAATATGTTTTGTGTTTTGGTTATTTCTCCTAGACCCTGTTCTGCCATCCACTTGATTATACCCGCTAAGTATGTCACGCGTTGTTTTCCCTGGTTCTACTATCCGTCTGGTGAGTATCAGATTCTCCAAGCCCTTTTTTCTTGTTACGTGTCCCAGGAATTTAAGCTGCCTTTTCAGAATATAAGTTTCCTATTTGTATAGACCCACTCCAAAACCTCATCGTTGCTCACATGCTCGGTCCATGGAATCCTTAGCATCCTTCTGTAGAACCATACATTTGTTGTCTCGTGTCTATTCTTCATGTTTGAGGAGACCATACAGCGTTCGCTTCCGTAAAGGAGGACATGTGTCAGTTCTGTACTTTTTACTTTGATACAAACTAAATGCTCCTGTCTCGTAATACTTTGCCTAGCTTTTGGAATGCGTCTTTGGTATCTCATTACTTCTTCAGATCTCAGCGTCACACCTAACGTCCTCTGTCGATACCCAGATATTTAAATTTCCACACTTGCTTGGTTTTAGTGTCGCCAACCTGTAAATCGAAATTCGCGTTCATCTTTTTGCTGCTGACCATACATTTTGTCATATAGTTTATGCTTAGTCTCTTCTCCTCCCTCTACTACATTCAACAATAGCTTTTGAAATTGCCTTTCCGTGTCTGCTATTTAGCACTGTGTCCTATGCGTATCTTATGTTGTTAAGACTGTGACCGCCAATGAATCCTGGTAGGATTTCCGGTTTTCCCAGAACTGCCTCTCTGTATAGGTTGAATAAGTCCAGTGAGAAGACACATCCTTGCCTTACGCTTCTTTTTATTTTTGTATATCTGCTGAATCTGCGTTTGTTTATCTTTGTGTAGGTGGTTTCCTGCCAGTAGAGGGTTTTGATTATTCTAATGTCTTTCCCGAATATGTCAAGGTTGCTGAGCAGCTCTAACAGTTTTTGTGGCGTATTTTGTCTAACGTCTTTGCATTGTCTATAAAACACATGTGCACATTCTTCTGCATTTATATTGTTCTTTCTGATAACATTCTGTGCATGAATATTGTGTTCCTTATCCCCGTCTCTTTAACGAATCCGTACTTTTCTTGTCTTATTTTTGGCCTGACAATTTTGCGCGCTCTATTCAACAGAATACGGATGATAAATTTTATTGTGTAGCTCATTGGGCTGATTGTTCAGTAGAGTTCACATTCGTTTCTGTCTGGTTTCTTAGCTAGTGCTATGAAAATAGATCCGCTTGGATCCACTGTTGTAGATTTAATTTATTATTTCCGTAATCTTTTCTATGCCAAAAGAATTTGAAGCTGTTGCCATATCCTTTACAATTCCGCCTGTCACTGCCGCCTTGTTTCTGTTCAATTTGTCCAGTACCGCTTTAAAATTTCAGGGCAGTCGGGAGTTCTGTGTATTGGTTGTCTTTCGTTGTGGTAGAGTTCTCCAATATATTCGTTCCAACGCTGAAGAAATCTTCCTTCTCTAATACGAGGGTTCTATCTTTGGATTTTATGTAGCCTGTTGACAAGCATGTCTGCTCTCTTGTTTGTTTCCTTATTTATTTATGCATATCTCCTTTGTTTTACCCAAACTCTCTGCACATTTTTCATTTAGTCACTCTTCTATAGCATAATTAAAAGGTATTTTTATCATATTAATATTGTATGCAAGTAATTCTTTATTATTAACTGTTGAAGAAAAACTCTTTTGTCAGGGATTCATTCATTTAATCCCATTTCTTGCTCGATATCTATATTTTTATAACAACCACCTGAATATATATATATATATATATATATATATATATATATATATATATATATATATATATTTGTATTCATGTAGATCTTCTTACAGAAAGATATCCCGAAATGATTACACGTACAGATGGTAGATTAAGAACGACTAAGATATTGAGAAGACTACATTGACAAAAATAAAATTTGCACGGATATATATCAAAAGGGAATGTTTAATCATCATATAAAATAATATATGAAATTGTTCATCTGACGAGTAATTAAATTCCAATGGGATTTTAATTTTTTGTCGAAATTTTGAATACTTAATCGCTTACTATGTATTTGCTTATATATTTTAATTCAATTTCTGTTACTTTAGAAATTGTGTGGCATATACTATCATGACTAAGATACTTGCTGTAATTAGGAATTGGAAACAGCATTAAATAAAAGATGTCTCTTTTTCATAAATTTCTATATATTTTAACAATAAAAAGATTTTGAAAAACGTTCACTATTTTGTTGTTTTGGAAGTTTATTTTTTAAGAGCGCCAATAAAATCTAACGTAGAAGATAATTCCAAGTGCAAAATCGGTGCACAGACTCTGTCTGGTGTCTTTGGGTTTGGGACTGGTCAGCTCCGTTCAATTTAACACTCCTTCTCTAGGTAAAGGCATAAATTCATCTATTCTACTCCAAACTATAGGTTAAATTCCACTGTAAAAGGGAAAATCTAACATTATTATGTTGTGGAAGAAAAACGTCAAATTTCAAACTATAGCCCGCAACGAAATTATTTCCTTATCTTTCAAATTAAGTCATATCAAAACAACTGAATCTTTGGTTCGATATGCTGACCTACATTCTGAGGAGATATGGCATAAAAGAACAAAGTAAGAACAATCATGGATGAGATCTTCATGCATTTCAAAATCCTCTTTTTGAATAAAACGACTAAATACACCAGAAAAATTAGAATTACATCATCAGTGAAGTGTTATTAATTTTTTTTTTTTTTTGACGTTTGTATTTTATTCATTTAAAAAGTTAATATTGCTTTATTAGGACTGAAATACGACGATAATCAGACAAAATTTTTTTATTGATTTCAAGTTGAAGTTTTTGCCAAGCAACTTTTATTTTTAGTTTGGACAGAAATTAATCATTTTTACAATTTAATATATCCTTGAGTTAATTCCTTTCATTGATAATAATAATATTTTATTATCCGATTATTTGCATAATAATTATAATTATAAAATGGAAACATTTAATTTCATATGTTCTCGTTTGTTTCTGCTCTTTTAGCATTGTTTCCCGCTTAAGAAACACAGTTACACGATATTACAGACACAATATTTCGCCCAAGTACGCATAGTTATTTTCAAAAGTGTATTGTTATTTTTTTTCATGGAAATAGACAAGGATATCGGAAAAAAAACAGACATGTTTTCCGATTGCTCAAAGAAAGAGATGTCGTATATGAAAAGGGAAGTCTTTATTATAATTACCCATGTATTCTTATATTTTCTTTGTTTTTAGTTTTGGTATATTATTATGCATTTACATTATTTAATTATTAAAATACATATTTGTAGTAAAAGCGTTTCCTGTCGCAATGTTACGTTTTTCCTTTACTATTTTAAACTTATGTTTCAGCATCGAATTTCTACCATTCTTATTTATTTTTCAAATATTTTTAGCAGCAACAATAATAAAAAAAATCCTCTCATATTTAATATTTTATACATTATTATTGTCTTATGTACTGATTTGTTTTCATTATTTTCATTAACGCCACTTCGACATAAAGTGTAAAATATATATGGTCGTTACTTCTTTTCATGGTAGAGGATTTGCGTGTCTCAGTGGTCCCAAGAGCGAAGCCGTCTGGAGTTCCAACTCCTGTAGAGTCACCCATTGCGGTAATATCCAAGATGAAGGACCGGACAGAACGCGACCAAACCCCGATTTCAATGGCCAAATTGGCGGAAGATGGCAACAACTGTAGGGCTGGCGTAACGAAGGCGGTCTGTGACAGACTGAGCATCTGACAGCTCGATGCAACCAGGTTTTGTCAGCTCTCGCCTGTCTCAATCCCACGAGGGATGCGCTTCTGGCCAAGTGTGTGGGCTTCTCTATCACACAGAGTTTTCCACTAACATCAAATTCACACGAATGGTCTTTTCAAACTCTATTTGACTCGCATCTATCTCCACCACTGACATCTGCTTGTAGGGAGAAAGTGAATAAATAGAAAGGATGACGAAGCGAGGATGACGATACCGATCCGAGAATTCAAGTTGTTGCCGATTACAAATGTTATATTGTCTATCTAATTCTAGTTCTTCTTCGTCCAAGTTGAATCATCAAATTTGGATGTATATAGGTCATATACGTTTGGAGTAAATATAATAAAATCTACAATAATATTAATATATGTAATTCAATTTCTTTGTTAATATACAAGAAATGCTTATTTTAACTGATCCATTTTATACGGAAACATGGCAAACACAGTTTGAAATGATAGAAAGATAATAATCCAATGAGAATAACCAAAAATAACAATATCATATATAACAGAAGATGCAAATTATTAAAATCTTTTTGAAATACATAGAACAAAATTAATAATATTGGCTGATAAATTCAATATTTCTTCAGGTGTCACAGCTTCAAAAACAGTTGATGTTATCTCAAAAACTTCATTCTTAGATGAAAATTGTTTTCCTCCCTCATAAGCGATCATTTAACGATAATTCAATGAGTGACGCTGTGTATATAATCATGGGCAAAAGCTGTTCCATCGGTAGATTGTTCATTGTTTAAACCCGATTTAGATAGGTATTAAACATTTGAGATAGTTGCAAGTGCTAGAGCATTGTCATGAACAAATACAACTTTCCACGTATATGTCTTTTTCTTGCGTTACGGATGATTGTGAATATTTGGTCCTTAATATAAGCAGCACGCGCAAGGGGTGTAATGATTAGCGGCTTGGAATGAGAAATTGGAGTGACATGTTTGAATAGCAGTTGGGTTCCTTATATTCACTTCCGCGCAAATATTCTTGAGAAATCTATGAATATCCATCATTCTTCCAGCTATGGGTTAAATAGTAGGAACTGTATCTGGAAAAAATCTTCTTACTTTAAAAGATTGTTAACGCAATATTCCTTCGCCTAAAATAAGCATTATTCGGTATTTACAAGACTGAATGTGGCCCAACGCCGGTTTTTAACGTGGTGTTTTACTGTCATCTGCATTTTGTTATTATGATTGCGGCCGCTATAATGAATCATAGTACAACTTCCAATTCTCCCAGAATCCCTTCACTGAATAAATCCGGTGAGAAAACACCTTTGTCTTACACAGTTTCTATTTTTGTATGTTTGCTGAATTCATTCCCTATACATAGTCAAGTTCTTTTCTCGGAAAACTTTTTTATTTGATAATGATCGTTGTTGTATAATTCTATTCATTATAATTTATTGCATGTAGATGATTTTCTTTTTTACAATTCCGAAAAAGTTAAATACCATATATTATGTTCATGTGAGAGTTTAGATCGAGCGCAGGCCATTTAAGTAGATGACACGAATTCTCAGATTATTATTTTGCTTTGTATCAACTTGAATACGGAACAAAACTACCCCTAACACGGCGTATCCTGTGTTGCCATTCCTTTTGTCCTTATATATAAAAATGTTATACGTTTCCCCTACACTAATTTATTGGAAGTGTTTATAATTTATTATTCTGATTGTTTTTTGATTGATTACGCTACTTCTGAGAATATTTAGTAAAGAAAGGGGATTCTATTTTTATCATCATTATCATATAATCTATGAATTCTTATGTTATCTGCATAGACCTCTTTTTTGTTAGTACATTAGCCTATGGAGGAATTCCAGAATTATTTATTATTTTTATGTTCGTTTTGGGTGTGTTACTGAATATTTGAGTTACAAAGTTTCTACACGTATTTATACATGCGCAAACTATAGTCTAGTAAGACTGGGCAATAGACTTTAACAAATATTCAAAGAAATGTAAAGTGTAATATTTAATATCCTGAAAATCGGAAAGCACAGAATGAAACTGTAATATAGCACCGAAGATCATAGAATATAACGTAAGATTTAACGCTGCATACAGCCACAACGTAATAAGAAAGTAGCAATATCTTTCTCAAAGGCACCGATAAACCACGCCCATATCAATTATATCAAGTGGCCGAAAAAATTGAGCAACGACAAAGTTTTGTAGAGAATGGAAAGAAAGAGTAAACTTATTCCTTCCGATTCCTTGCTTCATTAATAAATTCAATCTACAAAAGTTTAAACGCAACGTCAATTGACATCTTCTGTCTTCTTGTCCTTTTCTCAATCCTTTCTATTCTCAGTCTTCTCTTTTACTTTCAATCATTATAAACCCCTGCTCTCTAGTGGCATTACAGTTTTGCTCGGGGTGAAGTGCTAAAAAACATCTGAGGAAGCTATTTAATGGAAATATCTTAATCGTCAGCAATAATTTTCTGATTGTTATTGCGAAGTGAGGATCTAATTATACAATTTGTGGCTAAATGTAACAACAAAAAGAAGCTCATTGGAAAAGAAAAATCTGTAAATGCAGTTTTGAGAATAAATCCATTATTAATGGTGAGTATGTATCCAGTTGTTTATAGGTTACTGTGAAATTTGACAACCAAATAAAGTACTGTTTTGCATCCCTGGTAATAGAATGTATGGAAGAATGTGAAAGACGCAACCTATGCTAAAATAAGGAGAAGAAATAAATAGCAAGTATTGATGGCACAGATGAGAATATAACTGTGTAAGTCCAGGAGTATCTTGGGATGCTGTAGCAACTTCAAAAGCATATAATAGCAATAGGGAGAGGTGCACCATTTGCTGCCTAGAAAAATTTCTAATATTGCAGAATAGGATTAAACAACAGATATTAGGAAACGAATTATTTATTTACTGTAAAAAAAACTAAAAATCACACACACACGCACACAAGTATCGTTTGAAATATACCGAACTAGAAATAACTACTTCGGCTCTATGAGTAAATATATATTTTTTTCTTTTTCTTTATTTTTTTTAGATATGGCATTTAAAATATATTCTGAACAGATATCGTTTACTTAAATTAAAAACAAAACAATTTGCATAAAATCTTATATGAATTTTGACGATTCCATTTTCTTTACCGTGGTCATTGTATCCAATAATTTTATGATCTGCAGTAAATTCTTTGTAATTGCCCAATTTATAAAATTATAAGTAATATCTTACTGCAACGGAAATGTATCTCCTGATATATTAATATTAACCAAACATGCACTATAAGAACGGTGTCATCGCATATTTCGTCCGTTCGTCAGAAATGATTTTCATGATAAAGTATGCCAATATTACAAAGGACTCTTATGCTAGTACGTGAGTTCACTGACTCATTTGAAAAGATGAAAAGTATTACTGATGAGAGCTAGATGAAGAATGGTGTCGTTATAATATTGAAAACAATGATATCGACAGTAATTGTAGAAGAGTATGGAATGAGGTTTTGCTGCTTTTGGAATGGTAACATGGGGCGGTATGGAATTGAAGTTGTCTCTGATGCTATTGAAGGAGCAGGGAATAACGATAACAATGCTACTACGCTGCAGTCAGTGTCGGCGATATGTGAGAGGCGATGGCTATTTAATTGTAGACGCACATATGCTTGCCTGTTCCCCTGGGTCGTCCGTCATGTCAAATAGAATAATTTGTAAAACTACGCAAATGTGTTGGGAAGATAGGAGAGTAGGTTTGGCCAAAATGGTCAGTGAGGGCAGAAGAGAATAGAAGATAAAATGTTTTATCGACCATCAGTTAATTTAATTCTTTGAATTCGTTGTATTTTGAAAGAGTGTAAAATTGGCAGACAACCAGGCAACTAGAGGTCTGATCCAATCTTTCTCACCCATCTTCCTGGGCGCCAACTTCATTGGCCGCCATCATGCCAGCAAATGACATGGTAACGTATTACATCGTTAGACATTATAAATATATTGCTTGTATATGATGCAGAGTTGTACATTACACACACTCTTTATATTCATCTCCATTTATTTTTCCCTTCTTCTCTCTCTCTTTCTTTCTCTATATATAGATATGTGTGCGAGTATGTGTGTGCGTGCTACATTGCATGTGTGTAAGCATAAATATGGTTGTATGTGTGCATATATATATATATATATATATATATATATATATATATATATATATCCAAGTATAGGATTTGTGTATAAGGAATAAATTTCAATAACAAAAAAATACTAAAAAAAAGAGTGCTCAATACAGAGCAGAGCAAATATAATTTATTTGAAAATTATAACATAACATTTTATAAAATCACTACAAAAAATAACCATTTTGTTTCAACACTTCTTGTGTCTTATCACGTGATGGTGTTGAATGCCGAACAAAGAGTTTTCAAAGGTTCAAATCAACCCAACGCCCCACGATTGGAGAAACGCTGCAATGGCTAATCAAAATACAAGTATCTGTCTATATTTCTGAGATGAGGTAGCTAGATGCGGAAAGAAATATAAAGAAACGATAATCCGCCTCCTTAAGGTAAGGCTTCAAGAACACCAAAAAGCTGTAACGCGAGAGGTAAATGTAAAAATCACGTGTGGTTGACCACATATGGAGAGAAAAGGGAGTTCACTGAAAAACATAAATGGAAAAGAAACTTAAGGAATCAGCACATATGCTAGGCCATGAAAATCACCTGAGCCGACCAATCGTAGTGATGAATACAATATTGGAACCAGTAATGTGTGCTAGAGAAAAGCAATACTAAGAAAGAAAATATCAATATGAGCTCTGGTAAAAAAAAGGATAAAATGGTAACAGCAAAAATTTCAATATGAGTACTGGTACAAAATGATTGCAGAAGGCAGAAAATTTGTGATACATATGGCAACAAAGATGAAGACAATAGTCCGAATAATGTAAATGGTGCAAAATACAAGTATATCAGAATTTTAAAAAAGGCATTAATTATTTTAACCATGCTTCGTTGTCAAGTTTTTGAATTCTCATATACTTGTATGTGGCACCATTTAACGAGGCAGAAAGGGAAAAGAAAGAAAAGAGGAGAAGGAGAGGCTAAGGACCGAATCGTGGGTGATAAGCAAGAACACACACACGGCTAAGAGACAATGGATAAAAGGATATTTTGATAAGTAACAAATGGCGAAAGAGTGTCATTACAATGACAGGGAAATTCTGAGTAAAAAGAAAGGGAAGGAAAGAAAGAATCAGATATGTTTTGGCATCGGCTGTGTTATCTAAGGATATGAAAACAAACTATTGGTACGGGAAGACATCTTATTATCAACTACAGACCGGCTGGCCAAGGAAAAAAAATTTAAATGAAAATGTTATTTCGATAAGTGACGAAAAACAGGCAACTAAAGGGATTTTGAACAGATATGAAAAATTAAGGACCACCTACGAGTGTCCGTTGACCGATTTTCCTTCGACGGAACATCCTTGGCCTGCGATAATAAAATTATGTTATCAGAAATATGTACCGAAGGAAAATGAATGGGAACCTAGAAGTGTTTTTTTTTTCTTTCTTCGAGGCGACAGACTGACTGAAACTTTGGAGATGTTTCTTTTTGAGACCGTGTTAGGAAGACCACACATTCTGATAATTAGCGATAAAATACCTGACGTAAACCACGTGTAGAACAAGAGTTATGACCGCCATTGTCATATTGTCCCGTTCGCGGCCAGAGAAATGATAACGGCGATTAAGAGGAAGAAAAGGGAAAGAGAAGAGATAATTTTTTTTTTAGTTAAGCAAGATATTTTTTTTCTTCCTGAAACAAAGCCGCGGATTCGTCCGACTGAGACATCATTGGTCGAGTGGTGATCACGTGACGCACGAGGGAGGCCTTTGCAGCCCATCTGGAGGATGAGTAAGAGAGGTTGCTACGAAGATGTGGGGAGAGCAGTTCACGCCCCTCTGAAGTATGATGAGAAGGTGGGAGTGAGGAAAGGTTCCCAAAAATGGAAAAAGGTGGGAATTCCTAACCAGAGAGGTGGATATGTATTTAGAATTATCGAGGAACCGCCCGGCGCCCACAAACTCACCCCGGTTTTGGTCGGCGCCCATATAAACGAAGCCACAACGAGCAGAGTTGAGTTGACTTCCAGCAGTTCCCAGAGTCAGTCTTCAGTTGAAGCAAGCCTCGCAGATAGCTGACCAAGATTCACGCACATTCCGGAATTCTCTTCAACCCAAGAACAATTATTTTGAAGAGCGACTTAGATCCAGATCACCGAAATAAGTTTTTTTTTTTTGACTTTCGTCCAAAGACCCACCGAAACACCAATTTCTTAGAGAGCAGACAACTTGAAGTGTTAAAACTTGCCTAGCGGAAAACGACGTGTCACAATCCATAGAATGGGTCGGGAGATAGATGCAGTCTTATGTATCGAACAACTAGACATAAAGTTTGTTACCTTTTTCTTTGATACTTTGAACTTTTGAGTTTCCATTTTATTGTCTTTTATGCATATTTGTGTGGTATCACCCCCGTTGAACTCGGTTTGCAGTACGGCCCCAACCACTGTTTGATCTCGTCTGCCTAAGATCAATTCACAACCTGGGTAGGCGGACTGGGGGATCAGTGCAGTTACCTTGGTAACCAGGCGTTGGAAGCGAGTTGTGAACGACGAGGCTGATATCAAATCTAACCAGATTCCCACCCGAATCACCAAAAGGTTAGAACGTCACATTTGGAGCAGCGACACCCGAACGGAGCAGCGAGGAGCGAACGGCTGGCGACGCGGCGAGGACGTCACAATTGGTGCTGTTTAGGGACGTCACAGTTGGTGCTGTGGTAGACTAGGATAGAACGTCACGGTTGGCGTTGCGACCAGGGGACGACGTCACAGTATTTTGATTGGTCATACAGTTATGTAACAGCGTTTCCCCTATCGAGTGTTTGGTTGATCTGAACATTTTAAAACGCATTATTCAACACAATCACTTGATAAGACACCAGAAGTGTTGAAACAAAATGGGTATTTTTGCAGTGATTTCATAACTTACTTATGTTATAATTTTGGAATAAATTTTATATATATATATACTAGTAGCATTACCCGGCGTATCCCAGGTCTATTCAAAAAAGATCATGGACCTCATACAATCTGTAAAGTTAATAAAAAAGATTTTTTTTTAGTGCCTCTTATCTATATGGCGAAAAATTATAATGACATGAAGTGTGAAAACATTTATAACAGGAGAAAGTTGTTTTTTACAGAATGTCAGCAAATGAAGAGTACATTAATCGCAATCGATCTTCGAATATTGTTGAGGAGAAATCCTTTGTTGACAGCTTTTGCTCAAACTACATCGAATGAACAGCATGCATTGGAAGAAGAAATTCAACAAAGACTTCTAGCAGCCGTACCAAGGCTGAAAACTAACGTTCACAAAGACTGTATAGAATTGTTCTTTGCCTCTCAGTTTCGACAGTTCTGGCAGCGTTCCTTCCTCGTCTAGTTAACCGTTGCTCATTAGTTTCTGCTGACCTTGCATTAGCTGTACTAATAGTATTTTGTGTCAGTCTAATTTGAGTTTTTTTGTTGCGAAGCGTTTCTTCTCTGTGCTTTCATGCGTTTGGCTGTAGTAGTAGCACACGTCCAAGTGAAGGATTTCGCTTTCTTGGCATTACTGTCAGACTGTAGTTGGAGGCGTTTGGCTAACCTTTTTGAATAACAATGAAGTAATCAATTGAAAAGCAAGAATATTATACACATTAATGGAAATATAACCCAAATAAATTAAATGCAAGTTTATAAGGGAGACCACGGGAACGTGGTAAATAATTATAAGCAAGCTCGTAAAGTTAGGATTTATCTAAAAATAAACTACCAATTATGTTCTAGTGATAAAAAAAAAAATTAACGTGCAGCTAGAAACCTACTCACTATGAACGTTAAAACGTACACGTTAAGTTTAGCATAATTATAAATGAATCGAAAAAGGGTCTTTACATTATTATTAGTGCATTTTTCAGAATAAAACTGTCAAAATTTTAGGGATCAAGTTTCCAAATATATGTATCGGTAAGCATCATTTAAACGCTGATTAGAAGATGATAAATACATAATTAAAAATTGGATTTTACGCTTAGACTTTTTTATAATATGATTTTCATAAATTTAAGTTTAAAGTAACAAAAATTCAAAATATACATGCATGAAGGCAGCCTAGCTTTTTACTGGATGACAACTTTAATGCGAATGAGATTTTTTACAGTTATTTCATCACATAACACTAATGAACACTCCACGTGAAGCAAAATCAATAGTACGCACTACATATCTCAATCGATCCGCACATGCGTCTTATACCTACGTGCACTTCTCTCATCGGTGCACACTTTCGTTTGCACTTATTCTTTTTTCTTAAGGAAGGATGTAATGTTTCCCGTCAACTTAATGCAAACTAAACTATTTCATTACCAAAACGGGAAATCCATGGGGAAAAGTGATATTTTTCATAATGTATTTATGACACATGGGGTGTTAGTTTTCATTTTGAGTTGATTGATCTAAACACAAATTATGTGCAAATTTTCATCGGAATGCTGCTAACCACTACAATTGAAAACTAATGGGGCATCAAGGTATTCATGGGTCATCTTGGGGGCCCCTTGTGTAGTTTTCAAAATCTGATAATCGTTTTTGATTCATTTTAACATTATAATATACAAGTAAAATTCCGTCAAAATCGAAGCAATTTGAAAATTCGGGGGTCCCTTTGGTTCACCCTAGGGGTCACAAATTTCAAGCCAAAGGACAGTTTTAAGACTAATAGTATATGAAATAATAAGCACATCTTTTTTAAGTTTTCTATTTAATCGAATTTATGACCAAGGCCGTAGACTTGAAAATTTCGGAGTTCCCTGCTGGTCCCATAACTGGTTCGGGGCCAGTGTTGATTTTCAGTGAAATCCAATTGACTACTTAAGTTACTCGATATAATCTCAACATGTACAGAAATGTTTGTTGAAATTGGGGAATACTGTTACAAAATACACTTGAAAAGCAATTTAGGCATCAAGGGGTATATAGGGTCATCTTGGGGATCCCCTCATGCATTTTTAAAAAACCTGACAACCGATTTCTATGTCATTGTAAGAGCGTAACAAACCTGCAAAATTTCATCAAAATTAAAGCAATTTGAATTTTGGGGGGTCATTTTCCGGCACCTTTGGGGTCACCTTGTAGAGAGAAACGAAAAACAATATAGCGTATAATACGCGGGACAGTAAGTTGCATACACTTAACAAGTTTCATTAACATCGGCCTTACGGTTTAGACTTCAAGTCTGAAAGTTTAAAAACAA